>CABHPQ010164886.1:0-40003 GCA_902168405.1 Peromyscus aztecus | reverse complement strand
AACAACTGTCTTCCATATCCAGAGGGCCTAGTCCAGTCCCATGGGGACTCCACAGCCACCAGTCCACAGTTCATGGGCTTCCACTAGTGTGGCCGGTCATCTCTGCACGTCCCCCCATCATGATCTTGACATCCCTTGCCTGCAGTATCCCTCCGTTCTCTCACCAGTTGGATTCCCGGAGCTCAGCCTGGTGCCTCGCCGTGGATCTCTGTATCTGCCTCCATCAGTCACTGGACAGAGGCTCTATGATGACAGCTAGGTTATTTTCTAGACTGGTCACTAGAGTAGACCAGTCCAGGCACCCTCTGGACCATTGCCAGCAGACCAAGGTGGGGTCAACCTTGTGGATTCCTAAGAGCCTCCCCAGCACCCTGCCTCTTCCTATTCCCATGATGTCCTCATCTATCATGGTATCTTCCTCCCTGCCCTCCCACTCTGTCCCTGTTCCAGCTTGACCCTCCCATTTCCCTATGTTCTCATCCCCCATTCCTCGCCCTCCGCCACCCCCTCCCAATGCCCAGTCCACTCATGTAGATCTCATCCACTTCTCCTTCACAGGGTCATCCATGTGTCCCTCCTAGGGTCTTTCCCTGTTAGCTAGCCTCTCTGGAGTTGTGGGTTGCAGTCTTCCCTAGTCTTTCTCCCATCTCTTGCATTCTGTTGGTTATGCTTGCATCTGTAATTCCTATTTTTTTACTTAGATTTTCCATTTCCAGCATTCCCTAGCTTTTTCTTCTTTTTATTGCTTCTACTTCAATTTTCAAGTCTTTATCTGTTTCCTTCACTTGTTTGATTGCTTTTGCTTCACTTTCTTTAAAGGGATTTATTGATTTCTTCCAAGTTTTTGTTTGTCTTTTCCTCAATGTCTTTAAGGGATTTTTTTCATTTCCTCTTTAAAGGCCTCTATCATCTTCATAAAGTTATTTTTCAGGTCATTTTATTCTGCTTCTTCTATATTGGGATGTTCAGGTCTTGGTGTTTTTAGAACTGCTAGGTTCTGGTGGTGCCATTTTGCTCTTTATGTTGTTGACTGTATTCTTGCACTGGCATATACCAAGCTCTTCCTCCAATTAGTGCAAGTGGTGTCTGTGTCTCAGGTAGTCCCTTTTGGCCTTATCAGCACTGGAGGTATTTGTGTCTCAGGGAACTGCTGTAGTCTCATGAGATGGGTGGGTTTGGGGGACTGAGTGGGACTTGTAGATTACAGTGTCTGATTGGGGTGGTGGTGGTGGGCAGTTCTGCCCAAAGGAGTCTTTCCTGTTGGCCTGCACTAGGGCTGCAATGTTTGGGAAGGGGGGGCATGGGTTGTGCCTTGTGGCCTAGGGCCTAGAGACTAGGCTGACTTGGTCAGCTGGAAGAATAGTTACCAACCTCTTAGTCCAATTGGAGTTGGTGGAGTCTGTGTCTCATGGAGCTGCTGACATCTTGGGGGATGGGTAGGTTTAGGGGACTCAGTAGAACTTGTAGATTACAGAGTGTGATGAGGGGTGAGGTGGGCAGGCCTGTCCTCAGGAATCTTGCCTGTTGGTCTACAACTTGAGCTGCCCTATATTCATGATTTTATTAGCCATCTCACTTACAGGAAGCACTTGCTTCCAACCTATAATCACCAGAATCTGTGGTAGTTTATTGCTTCTTGTTCTTCCTCTAATTATTAGATTACACTAGCCCCAGGCTCTGACCTCAGCAGAGCGGCACATCTTTGGAGCCCCTATTGTATCAGCTGTGACTCCAGCTTCCAGACAAGAAGAGGTGTAAGCCATGTCCAGTCTTCAGGCAGTACACTGCTGTGGCTTTCTGGTGATTTTCAGGTCATCAAGAGGCAAATCAGAAAGGTGCTGAGAAATAGAATGGAGTGCAACTGAGATAGTGTCATGGGCAAGACTGCAGCAAGAACCTAGGAATGCTGCTAGGCAGCATTTCTCCCACCAGAGCTGAAGACCAGCAGGGGACTCAATCATATTACCTTTCCAGGTAGTGCCTGATCTGGGTATGGCCAAGCCCCGAAGCCTGAAACAAGCTTTCCTTAAAAATCATCTAGTATATCAGAGCTAGGAGTGACTAGTGATGATCCAATATATTTGCCTACTTTTTGTTACTTCTTTGGGGGTGTAGAAGGTAAGTATGAAATGTTTTGAATATTTTTGTTTGTTAGATTTTTGATAGAGGTCATCATTATTTAGCTCCAGTTGCCAGGGAATTTACTGAACCACCCTGGCTGACCTCAGACACACATAATTCTGCTGACATTTGCTTCCTGAGTGCTAGGATAAACGGCATGTTCCAACTTGCCCAAGAGGATATTATTTTATGCATGGAAATACGAATTTTCCCTCTTAATAGAAACAAAATAACAAAAAAATAACTCTAAGACCTGGAAATGCCAAGCATTTATTTGTAACTATAGACATTTCCTGAAGTTGAATGTAGATGCCCTTTGATGAACCAATCTTTGGGTTCTCACAGGCCTCAGCATTGCATTGTCCTCCATTTGGTAGCTCAGTCATTCACTCCTTTCTGAGAGTCCATGTTAGGGCTCCTTGGGACTGACCTGCTAAGTAAACTGGCTGACTGGGGCAAACACCAGTTCAAGGTGTCTCAGTTGGTAAGAAGCAGTTCTGTTCTGTCCCAGCAGTTTTTTTTTTTTTTTTTTTGGTTTGGGGGTGGAGGGTAAAAGGGTTAAAGTAGGATCCCATGTATCTTAGGCTGGCCTGGAATGTTCTATACAGATGAGGAACACATTCACTTGTTTATCCTCCTTCCTCCATTTCCAAGTGCTTTAATAACAGGTATATGCTACTTTATGTGGCACTGGGAATTGAACTCAGAGCCTCTTACATCCTAGGTGAACACCTTGTCAATTTAGTCACATCTCCAACCTGACCACTGTTAAGTGGTGGGGTTCCTTTCCCTAATGAAAGTGCCCCTGTTAATGGGTGGGTTGTCTTGCTGGGCAGAGCATGTATTTCTTATATTCTCACCTAGGTCATAGCATGCCTCATCTTCCATATTCAGCTGCAGAAATTCAGGACCAGCTTCCCAAAGAGCGGATGAGATGCTGTTGAGGCCCCAGCCAGCTGTTAGGTGTACAGGTGTGCATCCATTGAGCATAGCAACATCTACCTGGGCACCACACTGGATCAGGAACTGCACTTTACAGTGCTCCTGGGTTTCCACAGCCAGGTGTAGTGCAATTTTTCCAGTGATGACCTACTGAACAGCAATAGAAATGTCAGCTATGAGGTTCAAGAGGCAATATACTGAGCCTGAGCTCTGGAGATATAGCTCCAACACATTTGACACTGTCAGGGGACCTATGGCTAGACCAGAAGAAGTCAGGTGGTGGACACGGTGGAATCCTGGCTCCATTATGAAGCAGCAATTCTGTGAGAGGTTGGTTCTTATGCAATGTGATGACTTGAAGACATTACAGGCCTTGGGTAGATTAGGATAGGAACTGTTTGTTTTGTAATCTACTGATCGTTTCTTCAAGGATTACGTGACCCTGAAGCCTCAAGGGATTTCTTTGGCCAGCCAGCCCCCTAATAATCAACATAAACTTATTGTTAATTTTGAGAGCATGGCCTTATCTTAGACTTTTCCCACTAGGTCTTATAACTTAAATTGACCATATTTCCTACTTTTTAATCTACTTTTCCCCACATGGTTCTTGGCTTCTTTTCTATTCTGTATTCCGAGTCCTTCTTTGTCTAGCTGGCATCTTCTATGTGTCTAGATTTTAACTCCAAGTTCCTCTCTTGCCCTGGAAGTAATGCCTATTCTCTCCTGCCTCATATTGGTCCATGCAGCCCTTTACTAAACCCAGCTGAACGCACCTAAGGCAAAGATACATCTTTACAGTGTGTAAAAAAAAAAGTTATCCCAGAACAGCCAACACAATCTCTCTTATCTCAACACTACTAAAAGGAAAGGAACTTAAAGTTTCCACTTTTCCAGTCATGTTATTGAAACTCATGTTTCAGGGCTGAGGCTGTTGAGTGACAGCCAAAAACACACACACTCTTCCAATACACATACTCACTTTTGTCAAACCAAAACTGTACCTGTCTCCAAGCCCAAGCTAGGCCTCTAAGATAAGCTGCCTGGGGATCTTCATGGTCCCAGTCTCTACCCAAGGTTCACTACTTTCTATGTGCCCCATGTCTCTTGTTTTACTTTTGTTATCTCATATTTGGTCTGGAATGCCCTTCTTCTCTTTAACCCTGCTTGTAATAGAGATTTAGGTTCCAACTTCATCCTTTATCTTTTCCCAGTCTGTTAAAAAGTTTATGACTCTGAGGCCTTCTCTAACTACCCTAGGAAAAAAATCATCCCCAACCTGCCACATCCCAGCCCCCCTCCCTCTGCTACTCTGTCACAGTAATTACTTCCTTTAAACACACATACAATTCACTTTTTATATTTATTATCTTTCTCACTCTTCCTTGGTTTTTCTCATAATTGTAAGCTCCACTCCTAGGATAATGTGTGGCACATATTCATTTAATTTCTACTGAATATAATATCTTTAGGGCAAGATATATATTTCTGCATATCAGATTGCAGACACTGAGTAAATTATGAAGCTAATCATTTACTCAGTGATTTAGTAAGGATGCATTTAGTACTCATATGCTTAGAGTAGAGAAATAACAATGAATAGGATAGGACACTTTCTTCCCTGGGACTTGGGCCCCCCAGTCTTTGCCCCTCAGACCCTAGAGCTACACAAAACTTTCTAGTTCTTAATTGGGAGATCTTTTTGGTGAGATGGCTCTCTGCATGGCAATGGCTACTCCTCCAGCAGGCAACATGCACAAGGCAGTTTCTGGCAATGGGCTACATGCAAGGCTATGTAACAATGTTGATCCTATAGTATTCTTCTGGCCCCCTTCAACACCAAGGCACATATCCAGCTGGTCCAGATGAAAGCCAGATTGAGTGCTATCTGTAGGCACAGTGGATCACAGAGCCTCTGTAGCAGGCTCCTACCTCTGAGAACATGTTTGCAGTGGCAGATACAACCATAACCATCTTTAATTCTGAGCAGCTTCTCTGAAAGTAGCTTTGAAGGCCATAGCTAGGTCTTCTGGGAAATTACTCACAAGTCTCTCCCCATATTCTTAGGTCCCAAATTGTGGAGAAGGAAATAGAGCTATGCTCTTAGTGTTAGTCTGGAGAGATCTGTGTCATCTTCAAGGGTTGATCTGCAGGAGTTGGTTTAGGAGAGGAAAGAGAGGAGACTGGGTAATTCCACTCATTACTCCCTCTTTTAAGGCTAAATAATCTTGTCATTTCTTGTAGTAAGACTTCCCTGCCTGTTCCACAAACACATTAAACCCACTGAAGGTGGTTTGGGTCTTCTATACAATTTTTGTCCTCATACTGTATAAGTACATGCTGGGGATTTCTTGAGCACAATCTGTGGTCACCTAGTGGACAGAGGCAGCATCTTAACCACTAATCTTTGTATCACAACTGCTGGCTCTCTGTTTGGCCGATGGCTTCATATGGCCTCTGATTTGGCTATTGTCTATGGCAGCCCAGTCACAAACAGGTATCTTGACTTAGCCTTCTCTCTTGGCAAAGATAGTTATAAATTTACACTACTTTCCATGGCAAGAAGCGAAGGAAGAGAATAGCACCACTGGTGACTCATGAATTACTGCAAGGTGTCCCAGCCTTGAGCAGGAAAAGGCTAGCATCAGGGCCCAGGCAAGAGAGGGTATGCTAGAGTCTAGGGTCAGGATGAATGCATCCACCTCTGCATAACTGCCCTACAAAAACAGACACAGCAATATTATTTGATTTGGGGTCATAGCTGCTGCAGTCAAAAGAGAAACCCACCATGATGCTAAACTTTCATTTCCCCAAAGAGCAGCATGGTACAGCCTTTTTGGAAAAGATTGACCCCTGGATAGCTCACTCTAGTTTCTTTACTCAAACAATTAAAAGGTTAATTGGGCTTGGCAAAGGTTCCTACTAATAAAAATCATCTTGCGCTTGCTGCCCATGAGAGGTGACAACCGACACAAATCTCAGTCCGTTTTGATTATGGTAAGTCATAATCAACACTAAAAACTCCAGGTCTTCCAGGAATGTCATAGGACCAAGGCAGGCGTAGCTGCAAGCTCTCATATAGCACCAAGTAAAGACTCCAGAGAAACAAGGTTTAAGTAGTTTCAAAACCATTTATCAGCCTCTACTGATTAACCTAAACACAGCAAAGGCTTTGCTGAAATGTTGCTCCCAGAGCCAGACACAAAGACTTTACTACACATTTCACTACACAGTAAGAAGGAGTTTGGACCAGAAAATGAGGGGTTGAGACAGGAAGCCAGGATTCTGAATGTGGGAGCTCCAAGTTCCCATGGGTGGCCCCGTGAAATGTTTTGGCTTGGTAGTCATTGGGTACAGTGCTGACAGGAAAAGGGTCTTCCTGTCTAGCTTGCCCACACCCTACTTGCTTCTGCCCCTAGTGTTGGACCCAAAGTTTAGGGTCCTGAGTGGGTGCCCCAAGAACCCAGACTCCAGTCCAGTTGATGCAATGGCAAGAGGTTTTTATTACGGCTGTATACAGTCGGGCAGACTCAGCTCAAAGAGCAAGAGTCGTGCCGTACTACAGTCACATAGGCACTTTTAAAGGAAAAACCCACACAAGTCACAAGATTACAATTCCCATACAATCACAGAGTGATCACAGAGTGGGTACAATGGGTACAGTTTCGTCAACCTCAAGGGGGGTAACAGGGGGGGAGTGGAGCTTACACACAGATCACAGTGGTCCTTCCTGGAACATTTGCAAACTATCCCAGTCACAGTTGAGCACATCTCTTAACAGAAATCTCTTTACATTGTTGTATTATTGCAGGGGTGGTCAGCTTGCCCTGGGAACTAGATTTTTAGTTTCTCATTTCCTGGTGCTTGAAGTTTCTCATTTCCTGAGGCTTGGGGGTGTAAGCCTGAAGGGTTAGGGTCTTTCACCTAGGACCTTGCTAGGCAACTGCAGTTCAAATCTAAACTGAAATTTGCTGGAGAAATGCAGAGGTGGCTTCCAGTGCTGAGCTACCTGCTTCTCCACAACACGGAGGACAGGAGGAGTTAGTTTGTGGGATCCTACTGGGAACTGTCACATATTCCAAGGGAGGAGTGGTAGTTTGAATGTACTTGGCCCTTATAATCTCAAAGAAGTGTCATTATTAGGAGGTGTGGCTTTGTTCAATAGGTACTGCCTTGTTAGAGGAAGTGTGTCACTGTGGGGACAGGCTTTGAGGTCTCCTAGGCTCAGGGTACTGCCCACTGTCTCAGTCAACTTACTGTTGCCTGCAAGATGTAGGAGTCTCAGCTATTACTCCAGCACCAAGTTTTCCTGCGTGCCACCAGACTCCCTGTCATGATGGTAATGGACTGAACTTCTGAAACTCCAGCAAGCCACCCCAAATATTTTATAAGAGTTTCCATGGTCATGGTGTCTCTTCACATTAATAAAAATCCTAAGACAAAAGTTTGTACTAAGGACCAGGGTATTGTTGTGATAGGGCTACCTGTGTGTTTGTATGGAGGAATTTGGGCCTTGGTACTTTAGGTGTGGAAAGCAGTGGCATGCTTTAAGCACTGTTTAATGGACCATACAAATAGGAGCACAGAAGACAGTAGTGCTAAGAGTTATTTGAACTCTGGGGGGGAGGAGGGGAGGCTCACCCAACAGGTTTCAGGGGAGAAGAATTTTAGTATGAGATTATGAGGACCAATTACATTCAAATTACCACATCCCACTCCCTGGCCCCAATAAGCTTGTGAAAATATAATGCAAACTGTGATCTATCCAATTTCAAAAGTTCCCATAGTCTATTATAGGGGAAGGAAAGAGGAAATGACGAGATAAAATGGGACCATGAGGATTATTTGGGAACTCAGGATGTATAAGGTTTTGGGGAGGGTGACAATAGACATCACTTCACTTTTCTTAGCAAAGGAGAAAGGAAATTGGGGCAGGCAAGTGCTATCCTATTTGCTGGGTCAAGACTGTTCAGGATAGTGACTTTTCTGTTACAGCCAATTACAAACAGGCACTCTAAACACACCCTTAACGCAAGCTTCCTGTGCTTAAATGTCAACCTGTAACCTGGGGTTTTCACATTCCTTGAGATAGCGTGTTCTGAAGTAAGGCAATGAGATGTCAAATATTGAGCAAACAAGGACACTCCCTCCCTCAACAGGGAAAAACAAAAGTTGAATTGATTGGGAAATTTCTCTTCCCAGGTGTGGATCATTAGTAGATTTTCAATATTCTGGCTAGAGATCAAGGTGCCTGCATAAGGGCCCTGCTAGTTCTGCCCACTCACAAAACAGAGGTGATGCTTGATCTTTTGAATTGAGCCTGTCTACATGTTAAATGTATCCTGTGAGTTATCTGGAATTTGGAGAAGGGCACTGGATCTTCCAGGGCAGGTTCATTGAGGGTCTATCTACTGGTGTGATGGTGGTGATAGTGGGTGCCCAACTGCTTGTAGCTCCTGGGGAGGCTCAAATTGAGGATCCTGTCTCAGCCAAGCCTGCTTATTCATGCATCACCATCCACACAGATGTATGAGAGCTTAGAGCTGCTGAGGTCTCAGCACCTTCATTGGGCAATTGATAGTTGGGGACAGGTCATCCACTTAGAGTCGTTCCCACTAGGACAAGGACTCAGTGAGAGAGGAGGAGGCATAGGTGGAACCTGACAGTCCTCCTTATGCATCTTCCTTATCCTCAGGTGCCTTGAAGGTCCACCAAGGATGGATCCAGGGCTATGGGTGTCACTGTGCAAGGACCCTGAGCCTGTCACCCATGTAAGCAAAGGCAAAGATATCAGTGACTCTGTGCTGGAGTCACACTGGCTGTTTTTAGCCTTTGGTCCTTTCCACACCTCTGAAATGCATGTGGCCCAGCCTATGGCATGGTGCAGAGGAGGCACCAACTCTGAGATGTGCTGTACGCCTTTTGGGTTTGTGAATCCACCTAGCAGAACAGGTATTTCACTGTGAGCAGCTTTATTACCTGGCTGTGTAGATGAATAGGCAGACAAGAAATGACAAAGGTCCACTGCAGCCAGTGCTTTGGGCAGCTGAATTGTCCTTAGTCTAGTCTTCCATCTCCCCTCACCCACAGGCCTGAGAAGTAGCAGCCTGTCATTGGCCCTGCCCACAGACCTTCCCCTCGCTAGCACTTCCACTTTCACTTAGAGGTCCATCCTTTTGGAATCACCCTGACTACTGCTGGAGAAGCTTGGGAATTTGGATCCCAGCCTTAACTCACAATTGCTTTGTTTCACTCATTCATCTATTCATTCACTCTTCCCCTTTCTTTTTATTTATTAGTTCCATGAATTCCTTCATTTATTGTTCTGTATATTTATTTATATATTCATTCAATTGTTTAAAAGTTTTCTACACTGCTTGCTTTAATGGAATATATATTAAAATTGGAATGATACAGAGAAGAGTAAACGTGGCTCTTTCCCCCTCCCCCAGTTTTCTGAACAGCTGCCATATATTGTAGGCTATTGTGGAAATTTTGTACAGAGTGCTTTCAGGTATCTTCAAGGGAATGCCTTGTTTCTGAGACTTGGCCCTGTCTCTAGAGAAGAGGTGAAGGGCAAGTAGCAGGTGGTGACTTGGGGGTCAGGTGCACTATGTGTAGAGGCTGGAGGAGACTCAATGGCAACAGGCTAGGCCCATTCCTGCCAATCCTGCATCTGGACTCCTTACATATTCCACAGCTCAATGATAGACAGTTGTATGATTTCCTAAGATGCCTGTGGGCCACAACAGGTACCCAGAAGCAAGCTGGTTGGTAGATGTTACTTCAGAACAGGAGTCTCAGGCATCATTCACATGCCACCTGCCAAACTTGCCTGGGCAAGCCCTCCTCCTTCCTCCTTTGAGTCTTCAACCCAGAGCGGGCCAGTTGTAATCCTCTAGATCCTGCCTAATGTCTTAGACTCTTGGTACCAGAATGTTCTCCCAAAGGCCTGGTTCTAGTTGCTTCTACTGCTGTTTTCTGCCTGTAGTATGCCCGTGGCAGAGGTCCTAGAGCCACCCATGGCTCTAACAAATCTCTTAGGGGAAGGGGTAGAACATCCCCACCTCACCCCATGCCTATGTCAAGTACACTGTAATAACAAGAACCCATGCCAGCCTTTCTTGTCTACAGAAATGCCAATACTCTTGGTCTGTTATCTCCTGGTTTGTATATTTGGTATTTGTCTTTTTCTTTGAGACAAGTCCTCACTTTGTAGCTCTGCTCTACAAAAATTCCCTGAGTAAAGCAGGGTGGCTTCAAACTACTGGATAATAGGTTAAGAGAAATATACCATGCCAGGCCTGATGTCATTTTGAGGGAAATATTCAAAGCAATTATATCATAACATAAGCATTGGCCATTTTCATTTAACCACCATTTGATTGCATACTACATATGTGTATGAAAATATATATATATGTGTGTGTGTGTGTGTGTGTGTGTGTGTTTTCTTCCCTAAGGTCTGATAAATGATCAGATTCTGACAAGGGCAGTATTTAAAGAGAGTCTATCCTCTTTAAGTACAATCTTTTTATAAAGTATAAATTCACTGTTTTACAGATTTTTCAAGCTTCTAGTTAGAAATTAATAATTAGTGGACATCAGCTTGACATGTAGAATTATATCTGTCTATGTCTGGTACCTTCTCTGTTCTCAATTATGTAGAGATCTGTGTTGGACTTCAATACAGATATGCATCATGCTAACCCCCTACTATTCATCTGTAGAGGACAGCACTAGGCAAGGCCTGAGGCTCCAGGGTCTCCAGAAAATTACCATTATGTCATATCTGGAATGTTACTTTGTCATACAGCTCTTATGTATGTACTCACTAGTACCCATTATAGCTAAAAGTGCTAATGGTCCTATTTATACTAGCAATTGATTAAAAAATATATTAATATTCCTGAAATCCCTTACTATTCATAGGATAGTCATTATGGACCACCATTAAATACTTAATTTGAGATTTTTAATTATAAATATAATTATAAATATATAAATATAAATATACATACCTAAATTCCCAATTACTATGCTATGTTTAGTTACACTAACTTTAATTTTTCACTATAAAGAATAACACTTCTTCTGCTCTCAAAAAGCATTTTGACCTAAAGGAGACACAGGAATAGTATATGTTAAATTAAAGATCTAGAAACTAATCAGTGGTAAGTAAGGGCTTGGTGATCTTTTAACCTCAGGATGATGTTATGCTTGAGTCTTTCCAAATATTGAACCAAGTCATATGTGGCACCTGCTTAAACACATTTGGTGAGGACAGCATCCTGGAGATAACCAGACAAATGAAATATCTAAAGATATTTGACAACCCATCAAAACCAAATACCCCAAAAGAAAGAGTAAGAAGATGCCTTGGGGAGACCTGAAGATTTTAAATCAAGCTAAGACTTTGATGAAACAACAAGGATACATTAATGCCTACCCCCAAAATGATGCTGTTATTTTTACTGACTCTATTGCATGATAATTATCAGCCTGCTAGTGCAGAATCCCAATGCCTTTTGTCAGAGGCAATAAGAGACACACCTGCAACAGGAGACAGAATGATGTTCTTTGACATGCTAAGGCACCTTTCCCTCTGGTAAACAATTGTCTTTGGGATGGAAGTTTTTTATTTGTTTGTTTTGTTTGTATAAATGGTATTATACTTCCATTTCTGTAGGTTACAAAGATTTATGTGGAACAGGCCATGTTACACCCATTTTGCAGAGTAAATGTTTGTCATTGAGCATTAGAATTAAGAGAGCTCTCCCTGGGAATTGTGTTGATTTTTTTAAATATATTTTATCTTGTAACAGTTGCAGCCACGATGGCTTTTTTATTGTCTATCTCAGGAATAGTTACTGGAATACAGGGTGTCAAAAATGGCCTGTATGATTAGTACAGTTTCTAATATTACAGATTTATTCTACTTCCTATAATATTTCTGCCCACACTTATGTAATGTTCCATGAACCACAGATGTAGTAGCTGTGGTGTAGATGGATCCATTGGGGCTAGGCTTTCCTTGATATGCTGATTTGTGTATGTGTTGAACTGTGGTTTTCAGTGATGGTCTGTATTTTCTGTAGAGAAATTTTTTTTTCAATGAGTGCTGATAGATACACTTATCTGAGGGTATCATTTTGCACCTTCAGGAAGCAGATGGAACATTGATGTAAAATTCATATGTTCAGGGTAACTGTGTGATGGGTAATCCTGATGGTATATTTGATAGGACATAGAGTTGCTGAGAAGACACCCCACTGTGAGTCTTTGAGGGTATTTTCACAGAGATTCAAATAATGTTTGAAGAGCCCTCCTGACTATGCAGATTAGCATTCTGTGACTTGAGGTTCCAGAGTGAGTGAAAAGAATATCAGCATTCATCTACATTGGTCCTAATTGTGGACAAAATGTGACCTGATGCCTTTCAGTTTTGTTACCTGGCATTCCCAGCTATGATGAGATAGCTGCATACTCTCAACACAGCCCAAGTGAACACTTCTATCTCTTTTATACTTAAAAAATTCAAAAAATATTTTCTTTTTTTTAAAAAAAAATTCTCTCGGTCTCGCGTGACCAGGGTCTGTGATGTCACGCAGCCACGCAAGCGCGCAGTGTGCCTACGTCATCTACGTCTACCTGTACACGCCCCACCTTATAAAAAGCTGCCATAACTGTGATCTAGTCTTCTTCTTTACACACGTGTCTCCCCATATGGGCACTCACTATCACTTTCTTTGAATAAACTCTTATTAGCGGGAAAAAAAATTCTCTCATACAGTACAACCTTCCTGGAGCTTCCCCTACCTCTTCTCTTTACAGTTACCTAACCACCTCTCTTCTCCTCCAGATCCACTCCCCACCATGTCTCTCTCAGTAAAGAATAAGCTTCCCTGGGACATCAGCCAAATATGGCACAAAGTAAAATAAGGTCAGTCATAAACCTTCACATCAAGGCTGGGTAAGGCAACCCAGTAGGAGGAAAATGGTCCCCAAAGCAGGCAAGAGTTAGAACAAAAACCTAAGAAACATAACCTATAAGCCAAAGCCCTAATGTAGACTCATGCAGGCTCCATGATTGAGGATTCAGTCTCTATGCACTTCTATAAGCCCTGTTTACTTGATTCTAAAGGCAGTACTCTCTCAATATCCTTGAACCTTCTTGCTCTCACAATCCCTGCTTTCCCTCTTCCAAAGGGTTCATTGAGCTATGAGGGGAGGGACCCACTGGAGATCTCCAACCTGGGCTCTCACTCTCCCCTCTCTCTTTCTGCATAATGTTTGACTGTGGATCTCTGCTTCCCTCCCATCAGCTTCTGGAAGCAGCCTCTCTGATGATGAATGGACTAGGCATTAGAATATTTGGTTTGATGACATCTACTTTTTCAGTTCTTTATTTATTTTAGATATTAGCTCTCTGTCCAATGTGTAACTGGGGAAAATCTTTTCCCATTCTGTAGGCTGCCTCTTTCTCTGAATGACTGTGTCTATTACATTACAGAAGCTTTTCAGTTTCATCAGATCCCATTTGTATACTTTTGATTTTTTTTGTCTTAACAGTGTTCTGTTCAGTAAGTTGTCTCCTGTGCTAATGCATTCAAACCTATTCCCCACTTGACTCCTGTCAGGTTCAGTGTGTCTGGTTTCATGTTGAGGTTTTTGATCTACTTGGGCTTGAATTTTGTGCAAAATGATACATATGGATTTGTATTCTTCTACATGCTGATACCCAGTTAGACTGGTAACATTTGTTGAAGATGCATTCTTTTTTCCGTTGTGTATTTCTAGATTCTTTTTTAAAAATTGGGTGCCCATAGGTGTGTATATTTATGGTTGGGTCATCAATTCAATTGCATTGACCAACCTGTCTGTCTTTCTGCCAATACCATATAATTTTGATGACTATGGTTCTGTAGTGCAGCTTGAAATCAGGGATGGTGATACCTCCAGAAGTTCTATTATTGTTCAGGGTTGATATAACTATCCTGGATTTTTTCATATTAAGTTGCATATTGTCTTTTCAAGGCCTGAAAAGAATTGTATTGGAATTTTGATGGAGATTGCTTTGAATCTGAGGATTCCTATTGGTAGGATGGCCATTTATAGTGTGTTCATCTTCTTGACCCATGAGCATGGGAATTGTTTCCTTCTTATGATATCCTCCTCAATTTCTTTCTTCAAATCTTTGGAGATTTGAAAAAAAAGTCTTTCAGTTACTTGGTTAGTTAACCGAAGACATTTTATATCATTTGTCACTTTTGAAAATGGTCTTGTTTCCCTGATTTCTTTCTTAGTCCATTTGTGGTTTGTATAAAAGGGGGCTTCTGATTTTTGTGTATGTGTATGTGTTAATCTTGTTTCCAGCCACTTGAAGGTGTATTTCTGCTGTAGGAGTTCTCTGGTAAAATGTTTGTGGTGACTTCTGTAAAATATCATATCATCTGAAAATACCTATACTTCAACTTCTCCTTTACAATTTGCATCCCCTTGATCTCCTGTAGTTCTCTTATTGTTCTAGCTAGAACATAAAGTACTCCATTGAATAGATATGGAGAGAGTGGACAGCCTTGTCTTGTTTCAAACACAGCAATCACCCAGTGTTCTGGGGCTTCAATATTAGGTGTATTGTGTCTATACCAGTTGGTAATAGAGGAATTGCTAGAAGCTAACCTGAGGAGTTGGACAACAGAGCATCTGAAGCCAGTTCCCTTAAGTAGGCTGCACTGTAGATGAATTTCTAAATAGTCTTATTAAATAAGAAACACAGACCCAAATATAGGGGTGATAACTGAAGAGATCAGAGTGATAGCTACCCACTAACCTTAGCTCACCATATCACCGTAGCTTCCCAAGCCAGTAAACCTGCTTCCTGTCTAACCTGTGCCTTTATTGCCTTGCTATTCTGCCTTTTCATTGGATCTTAACCCAGCCACCTCACTTCCTCATCACTGCCTGTCTATACAGACCTCCAGGTCTCTATGGTTGGTACTGGGATTAAAGGTTCCTGTCACCATGCTTGGCTGTGTCCTTGAACACACAGAGACTCTGCCTTCCATGTGATTGGATTAAGGGCATGTGCTACCACTGCCTGACTTCTGTTTATGGCTGGCTGATTTCTAATCTCCAGGCAAACTTTATTAACATACAAATAAAATATCACATTTCAGCACAAATAAAATATCACCACACAGCATTCCTTCCTCTTCTCAAACACCAGCCACAATAAGGTTTAAGATATATGCTTCTTGGTTCCTATAATCTCTCAATCAGGAGCTCAGAAGCACCAGACCAAGATTTGTCTGCAGGCTCTGAGCTTTTAAAACCATTTGCCACTGTGCCTTCTTTGGTCTTTTTAGTTGAAAGAATGTCACATGATCATACCTACCAGCAAAAGAAGCTAGGTAATTAAATGGTATTTTTTTAAGAAGGAAGGAATATGTGGGAATGGTAATTTGGATATATCTAAGTATATCTAGACCATTTACTAAGCATGATAACCAGCCAAGAAGAGGCTGTGGGAGATATCTTCCTTTTAGTATTTCCCCAAATTGTGAGTAAATATTTGTTCCTAGAGAGGACATGGAAACTCTTGCTCCTCGTGGAAATAGTCTTCTGGATTATGTAGGTAAGTTTTTTTTTTTTTGTGTGTGTGTGTGTGTGTGTGTGTGTGTGTGTGTTTATGTATGTGAGACAAAGACAGACAAACAAACAGACATGTGGAAATTAACTGTTACCAGGTTATATGAAGATCAATATAAAAACATCACACATTCATATGGCACTTGGATCTGCAGGTGCATGCTTTTGCTCTGTATTTGAGAAGCCTAAACAGCAAGTTCCCATGAAAATATTTGTTAAAATTGTATTTATCTCCTCCATTCTTCCCACAAATGTGTTAATGCCTAACACTGCAATTAAGCACTGGTTTTCAACTTCAATGACTGTAAGTTGGCAGTAAATAGACAACATTTATGCTTGTTTCTAGAATTCTCTCCTTTAAAATATCTCTTCAAATTTTTTTTACAAAAATTTAAGACAATTCAGAATTTCCATAGCAATAATTATCACTACTTAAAATAGATTGCCACGAAACATTAAATGTTCAAATGTTCAGTAAATATCAGATTATGCACTGCAGCTCCAGGGATACACCTTATCCTCTGTATAGAAATAAGAAGTAATACATACTGAATTAAGACTGAGTATCTACTGAAGAATGCTCTATAAATATATACAGTTTATGAAAACATTTCGGAAATCATATTGATTTTCTTTTCATTTTTGCAAAAAAACTATTTGTATCTTTAAAAAAAATATTGAAAGCCAATACTTAATGTACAGAAGATTTTTCAATTACTTACATAAGGAGAAACTAGATTAGAATAATTTTTCCCAAGATTGTCAGTGAAGATGGTAATTCATGTAAAAATGTTACATATTGTACTGAATTTACCACTAGGTGTATCAGTGTAGACATAAACTATAAATTACTCAGGTGCAAAATTAGAGTCTTTGAGGTGATTTAATATTAAATAGACAGTGATTGGCCTAAAAAATAAACATCCGGTCCTCCTTGTCCAGTGGCATTTCAGTCTCATTTCAAATATTTGAAGTAATGCTTCAAGTGTATTGAAGGTATTGTTTTTGCTGTTAACTTATCTATTCTTAAAGCACTAGATAGATACATTTGAATATGCATCACATTTAGTAAGTATTATAGGGCATGATGGAAGTGAATCAAAGGAAAGCACATAAATTTATGATCCCACAGTCTTAGTAAAACTAACCATAAGCTCTCAACTGAAGTGGTAATTACTAATAGATTCATTTGGTGACTAGATGAAAGACAAAGCAGGAATATTTCACAATTTCATTAATCTTGTTCACACTAACATTCACAGTTGGTAAGAGAGTTAGCAAGGTATCGACTGCATGAATTAGGATGTAAATATCTGATACTCAGGATATCTGAGACTGCTGTGTAAGGTTCATTCAGCCCCCAAAGGGGTCATGCCTCATAGTTTGAGAACCACTGAGATAACTCATATTTTCAAGATTTATTTTATTTTTATTTATAGGTGTGTGTGTGTGTGTGTGTGTGTGTGTGTGTGTGTGTGGCTGTGGCTGTGCATGTGTGTGTTTCTCAAGATGTGTGTATATTTGTGCATGTTAAAACCAGTGCAGTCATCTCCACAGGACAGAGGCATTCAATCCTTGGCATTATAATTAGAGGTGGCTCTGTGCTGTCTGGCATACAAGGTGGAAACAATTCAAAAGTTCAGCTCCAAGAGCAGCATGCACACTGAAATGCTGAGATATCTCTTAAGCTCCATTTCTCTTTATTTAAATAAACACTGAAATTTCAACAAAATGGCTGCCTAAAGAAGATGTTCACAATGACAACACTGGCTGATAGCCCCAAGTGTAAGGGGTAAAATTCACAAGACTGCACCCCTAGGTGAGTAGATAATGAGCAAGTAAGGTCATCTGAAAAAAGGAGACTCAGTGTTCACTGGGGATGAAACCAATATTTATTGTCTAACATCTAATGATCAGGTCTTAAAATACATATATAATATTAATATCATTAACTGGCACATGAAGTCCATGACATTCATTGAGAAAAATTATACTTTGATTCATGTCTTCTAAATGGCTTATCAAATATAAAAGCTCTGATATATATAATTTCTGTCTGGAAATCTGTTGTTTGCTGATGAAATCAAATTAGCATAAGATCCTTTTGCTGGATCTACGTATCTAGAATTCTGTAATATACAGAACATCTTAACATAGATGAGACACTGAATGAAGGGCTGCAAATGAAGTCTGAGGAGGGCTAAGATATCTGTCAGTCACTATTTTTTCAACTTAATTTTTTAAAAATTGTTTTTTCATTATTGTTTTTAAAGTTTTAAAATTATTGTATAATTATATCATTTACTACTTCCCTTAATTCACTATTATACACATTTTTGCTCTCTTTAATATTTATGGACTGCAGACTCAGGAAGACAAACATGGTATGTACTCACTCATAAGTGGATACTAGATGTAAAGCAAAGGATAAACAAACTACAATCCACAGCTCCAGAGAAGTTAGATAATAAGGAGGACCCTAAGATGGATGCATGGATTCCCCTGAGAAGGGGAAATAGATGAGATCTCCATGAGTAAACTGGGGGTGAGAGGGGGTAATAGAGGGTAGGAGGTGGGGGATGAGAGCATGAGGAAATGGGATAGTGGAGCTGGAAAAGGGACAGAGTGGAAGAGCAATGAAAGACATACCTTGATAGAGGGAGACATCATGGGGATAGGGAGCAACCTGGTGCTAGGGAAGTTCCCAGTAATCCACAAAGATAACCTCACCTTAGACTACTAACAATAGTGGAGAGGGTGCCTGAACTGCCTTACGTCAGCAACCAGATTGGTGAATACCCTGTCATCATAGAGCCTTCATCCAGTAACTGATGGAAGCAGATACAGAGAGCCACAGCCAAGCACCAGGCTGAGCTCTAGGAGTCCAGTTGAAGAGAGAGAAGAGGGATTCTATGACAAAGGGGCATAAAGACATTGATGGGGAAACCTACAGAGACAACCAAACCAAGCTAGTGGGAACTCATGAACTTTAGACCAACAGCTATGGATCCGCCATGGGACTGGACTAGGTAGGCCCTCTGCATAAGCAAGACAGTTGCATAGCTTGATCTGCTTAAGGGACCCCCTGGCAGTAGGATCAGGATCTATCCCTGGTGCATGAGCTAGCTTTTTGGAGCCTAGAGCCTATGGTGGGACATCTTGCACAGGCTTGATGCAGGGGGAGGGGCTTGGACCTGCCTCAACTGAAAGTACCAGGCTCTACTGACTCCCCATGGGAGGCCTTATCTTCTTGGAAGAGGGAATGGAGGGTGGATTGGAGGAGGAAGGCTGAGAGGGGTGGGAAGAGGGAAGAGAGGAAGATCTACA
Source organism: Peromyscus aztecus (assembly GCA_902168405.1). Taxonomy (NCBI): domain Eukaryota; kingdom Metazoa; phylum Chordata; class Mammalia; order Rodentia; family Cricetidae; genus Peromyscus; species Peromyscus aztecus. Next base: position 20,965 of record CABHPQ010164886.1, on the reverse strand, counting down.
GTTGTTATGTAACATGAATAAAAATTTTCTTTAAAAAATGAATTCAGTCATGGGCATAGAATTGAAATGTTACCAAAGGTTCCATTGTGGAATACATCTTCATCCAGGCAGGGTTATCCAGTTCTCCAAATTTAATTTTCCAGAGGCAATAATTCTTACCCACTCAGAAATACTCATGCAGAACTCTGCTATGCAAAGATAATCCCCGAGATGTAGGTTGGCAGTCCTCAGTGTATGGACCACAGACTTCTGAGGTAAGGGGTCTTCATGACCCTTTTATAGAATCCACAAGGGTCAAACTTATTTTCATAGTAATACCAACACACCATTCACCTACTTCATATTTATTCTCTCTCAGACACACAGGGGAGTTTTTCAGAAGCCACATGCTATTTGATAGTATTATCAACCTGACAGCTAGTAGAATGCATGTTTGTATATATTTGAATTTTCTAGAACCTTCTAAGATAATCTTGTGTCTTGGTAACTTTTAAAAGTACAAGAGCTTTTTGGTGGAATGTCTGAGATTTGTTGACAGAGACCTTCACACACACATACACATATGCACACACAAATTAGTATGCTATGCATATATGTCACTTTTCTATATATGACAACATATCTTTGTGACTGCTTAATATCAGCACTCACAACACATTCTGAGTGTTTTCAAGGAACTGCATTTCATCTCTATTTAGAATTGTTCCATATGTATTCAACCAGTACCTTTTGATAAAAGTAGGCTTTTTTTTAAGTCTTTGCTGTCATTATTACTATTATCTGATAATGTATGTAGTTGGGAGAAGTTACTTTCTCTTATCTTTACCATCACAGTGCACGATCATTGAAGTCTGATAGTTCTAACCCCACAGCATTTCAAGTTCTTGTTATGGTAAACTGAATGGTTTCCTGCTCTGGAAAAGTCTGCTGTGTCATCTTTTCTGGAAAGTCCCTGTTTGTGTACTTATTGTTTATCATTGTTTGATTACTAGGCGATCTTTATATATTAATAAAATTGGCACATTTTTCTCTTAAAAATTTATAGGCTGTATTTCATTATTTTTTAATCACAGGATACATGTATGTTCAAATATATTATGAAATATTGGCAACTACATATATATAATGTTCCTTGTATGTATACTTTCAGGGCTTAATCCTTGGTATTAGATAACTAATTGGAACGGTCTGTCTTGTGGGAGGTTATTTATTTTTTATTACTAATTTTTAAAATTTATTTTACATACCAACCAGTTTCCCCTCCTTCCTCTTCTCCCATCCCCTCCCACCACCTCCTTTCTATCTGCCCATCCACTCCTCAGAAAGGGTAAGGCCTCCTATGGAAGTCAACAAAGCATGGCATATCAGGTTGAGGCAGGACCAAACTAGCTCTACCCCCTGCATCAAGGCTGAGTGAGGCATCCCACGACAGGGAGAGGCTCCAAAAAGCCAGCTCATGCACCACAGGCAGATCCTGGTCCCACTGCTAGGGGCCCCACAAACAGACCAAGCTATACAACATGTAGAGGGCCTAGGTCTGTCCCAAGCAGGATCCTTAGCTGTCAGTCTAGAGTCTGTGAGCTTCCACAAGTGCTGTCATGATCTTGAACCCCCTTCCTTATACAATCCCTCCTTCCTCTTTTCTACTGGACTCCAGAGCTCACTCCAGTGCTTGGCTGAGGATCTCTGCATCTGCTTCTGTCAGTTACTGGATGAAGATTCTATGATGACAATTAGGTAGTCACCAATCTAATTACAGGAGAAGGCCAGTTCCTGCATCCTCTTCACTAATGCTAGAAGTCATAGGTGGGGTCTTCCTTGTGGATTTCTGGGAGGTTCCCTGGCACCAGGTTTCTCCCTAATCCCATAATGGCCCCTCTATCAAGATCTCTTTCATTGCTACCCCTCTCCATTCCTCCCCCAATTTGACCATTCTATTCATGTTCTCATTTTGTACAGCCACTTTGGAAGTCAGCATTTCAGTTTCTCAGAAAATTGGGATTCAATCTACCTCAAGACCCAGCAATACCACTCTTGGGCATATACCAAAAGGATGCTCAATCATACCACAAGGACACTAGCTCAACTATATTCAAAGTAGCATTATTCATAATAGCCAGAATTGGGAAACAAGCTAGATGCCCCGCAATCAAAGAATGGATACAATTTACCATACAGTGTGGTACATTTACACAATGGAGTATTATTCAGCTGTAAAAAAATCATGACATCATCAAATTTGTAGGCAAATGGATGGAACTAGAAAGAAATCATCCTGAGTGAGGTAACTCAGACCCAGAAAGATAAACACAGTATGTTCTCATTCATAAGTAGATAGTAGATGTAAAGCAAAGGATAACCAGGTTATAATCCACAGCCCTAGAGAAACTAGATAACAAAGAGGACCCTAAGAGGGACACATAGATCACCCTGGGAAGGGGAAATAGATGACATCAATTGGGTAAACTGGTGGTGGTGTTGGGGTGGGCGAGGTTGTTTCTTAATTGTCTTTTTGGAAATGAAAAGTTTAGAACAAGAAACAGTTATTTTTAGGGGGTTGAGACCTCCCTGTCTTTCCCAATCCACCTTGGCATGCTTATTGTTGTTTTCCTTGTTCACCCCATGATTAAGCAGCCATTTTAGTTAGACTTCATGGGTGTAGCCTACAAATTACAAGAAGATACACTATTACAGCATACTCCTTGGCTCTCACAGTCTTTCCACACAATCTTCTGCAATGTTCCCTGAGCATCAGGTGTGGAAATTGTTTGGTAGATGTATCCATTTGACCTGGATTCCAAAATGCTATACTTTGATTGGTTTGGTATCCTGGTCTCCATCTGTTGCAAAGTGAAGTTTCCTTGATAAGAAGGAATATATTATTCTATGGGAATAGGAAACTTTTTAGAGTATATATAGTTAGGGGTTTTGCTGCTTTAATAAATTGGAGAGTGTATGTACTTATCCAAGTATAAAGACTTCACAAACCCTGGTAGTTGGCTAGAAATTAATACTAGACATAGTGTTACTCATCTTTAGAGGATCTCAAGTGCAATTACAGAGCTGTTAGTTACTGTTGTTAGTAATGCTTATCACTACTGTACTCTTTGGGTATTGTGATACGGTGGTTGTTTTATGGTTCATAAGAATCATAGCTGGGGGATTTTTGATTGCTTTCCTCCTTTGAACTTTGTATGTCATATCTGGAATAATGGAATCATGTCTTCAGTGAGGAAACACTGAGGTCAGTTCAGGCTCAGAGACCTCAGGTCCCTTCACCTGAGCTGCATGGTGTCTTTGGAATTAGGGTTTTGATTTCAACCATTAGAGGGAGGCAAGCATGGCAGTAGCAATAGTTTGTAATGTTTTGGGAGTCTCTTGGAAAGCCATAATCACAAACTCAAAAAAGGGCCTCTTATGGCTAATGTTGGGGTTTTTATTAGATGACCCTTAGCTCTTGGATCAAGCAACATCAGCACAGATTAGAATATGTTCTGTAAAGTATATACGTGGATTTATACTCAGAGTTACATATGTTATAATGTTTGGGTGAAGGGAAATATTTAATAGTGTTAATCGTTATGACTTACTTAGATATGATTAATCCTCCCTCCTTTGGTATTTATTTCCAACCCTTCTCCGTATATAGAGTCCCCTTAACACATTTCTCTGATTTTATCACTTATAGGCTACTATTCCCCTGTCTATTGCTTCCTGACCCCTATACCATAAAGCACCTTTTCACTTTTCTGGTTTTTGTAGTTACCCCATGATATGTGCTCATCTCTAAAGATTTAGAACTAGAAGAAGATGCAAGAGAACATTTTATCTCTGCCTTTCTAGGATGGGGTAATTGCATTCAACTACATTTAATACACTTCCATCCATTTACCTATAAAGTTGATTATTTCATTTTACTTACAACTGAAAAATATTCCACAGTGATTTTTATCACATTTTGATTATCTATTCCTTAGTTAATTAGCATTGAGGGTTTTCCCCATTTCCAAGCTATTGAAAATAGAGCAATATGGCACTATCAATATGGGTATGGAGAATCTGTGGAGTAGACAAAGGTGGTTCATATGGTAGACTCATTTTTACCTTTTTGATAGTTCTCTACACAGATTTACATAGTGGCTGCAATTGTCTAATGTAGTTTCACCTTTTACTAAATTAACAATTCACAATTGACAATTGTTGGACTCATTTTCTGGGCAGATGGAGTTCTGCTCAGAATGTCTATTTTACACCTACATCTTAAAGGGTACTGCCAATGCTATTTTACATAAGTTTTAGTGTTTGCAGTTTCAAATTGAGTTCTTGTGTCCACCTGGATCTAATTTTTGTGATGGTTGGTAAACAGTCTTCTGATTTCATTCTCCATGCAGATAGTTAGGTGTTCTAGTATCATTTGTAAACGATGTATTCTTTTCTTTAGATTTTTTTTGCCATCTTTGCCCAATATTAAATGGTTAAATTTATATATTCCTATGCCTGGTTCTTTGATTTTGTTCCATTAGTTCACATATCTGTTTTTTAAACCCACTCTTCTGTTCCTAAATATAGTTGTTAAATATATGTATATGTAACATCCCAAACTGATTCAAACATAAAGTAAAGTGAAAATGTGTACAAATATTCCCCTGTGTTTCCAATAGAGACACTAAAAATTACAAGTCCAGATGCAGGGCAGCCTGAATGAATTTACAGATAATTTATTCTCAACTTCATATGCAGACATATACATATTGGAAATTACAAATAAAACAAAATTTAGAAAAGAATAAAAATGTCTTTTGTTTATAGAGTCTACCAAAGTTTGCTATCAATAACTAAAGTAAAATTTGAATAAAATGGTTCTAAATAGGTTATATTAGATATCTTCCTAAGCATCTCATATTTATTTTGCAAGAGTGTCCTTTAAATATATGAAGACAATATAAAGTTAAGGATTCATTTAGAATGGACAAATTAGTTTATTAGAAATGTATTTCCTGAATGTTGGTTTTTAGTAATTAATCCATAGATGTGAGTATGCAACATGGAATGACTACAGAAACCAGTACTGTTAAAGAGAACCTAGATGTGTGTGGGGGTGTGAATAATAGAATAAAGTAATATGAAATGGGAAAAAGAATAACAGTTAGCGTACTCCAAGTAGTAAATAAAGTGATAGTTCAGTCAAGGAGGGTGAATGAGGAATAAATAACACCAAGGTTTAATACAGTATCCAAAACTCATATTTCTAGTTACCTTGTTATATAATACTATAAAATTACATACACACAATTGTTTGTATGTATGTATATAGGTATCCATACAACCAAGTTACATCATTTGAACTGGCAATGCTTGTCATAAGAACCATAGACTAACAAATAACCTAGTACTGGATATGGGAATCTTCCTGTCAAAAGGCCAGTGTAGCCCAAGTGACTCTGAACTCTGAAAAAAAATAGAATATAGATTTAGCTTAAATTGCCTCTTGTGATTTGAAAGTGTGACCTTATTGTTGATACTTATGAGCTGGGACTCAGGATTCAGATCCTTTATGCAGGGACAGATGTGAAAGCCTCTCTCCCTAATTCTTGCTACCATGCTTCCACAAAATGTTGTGCTGCTGAAGGAAGGATGCTCTAAACAGTCATGCAATACCTATAAAAGAGGACAATTACCAGCATTTCAAGATATGTATAGAGGACCACTGAGTGGCACTCATATATCAGAGGCAGCAAACAGTTGTCCAGTTATACTTATGGCCCCCCCAACAAGAAGGAAATCTTGCTTGGTACTAGAAATTTTAGCCAATTTCTCAGGGCTAGTGAAGTCATGGACCTTAAGGTAGAGTCTCCTACATCTACTTGTGTAGACAAGCATAATTCCTAACTGTATTTTATATCTTATTATGATATACATGTAGAGGTGTAGGTATCATCCCTCAATGAAGAAGCCTCTCTTTACAGAAAAATGAGAACATTACAGAAATCCTCAGCTGACAGTGCAGATTTGAAGAGCATGTGGGAGGCTCAGTCCCCAAATACATATCTACATCACAGCTCCTGCATGGATAGCTCAAGGAAGCTCACGGAAATGGTGGAGGAAGAGATAATATAACTGCCCAAAAATGAGGAAGTCTTCTGTGAAACAGTATGTTCTAGAAAATGATGCATAAACTAAAATGTTAATGTGAAAGTGGAAAAACTTCATGTGTTCCCATCAGCAAAACAAAGGACTACAGGTATCTACTGATTGCCAGAAGGAAACTAGCTGCTGCTGTAAGGCTAGTGATCAGCAGCTCAGGAACTGAAGAGGAGGCATTGAGTTGCGGACTGAACACTTGACATTTTATTTAAGGGAGCAAAACTTAATTCTCTGGGGCTGGTGAAGAAAGGAACACACAAACACACACTCACATACACACAGATACACACCTTCAACATGTCAGGGTCTCTCTTTTTTCCCCCTTACCTCTTCTCTGATGTTTACATTCTATCTCTTTCCTGATGTCTTCCTTCTAACTATTCCCTGATCTCTATCTTTTAATTATTCCTTGATGTCTTCCTTTTAACTCTTTCCTGATATCTTCCTTCATCCTGTCTTTATTTTTCCATTACACCTTGTTTATTACCCCAGCAAAAATTTTCAAGCAATATAAAAATTACAACGTGGTGAAATTCCATTTTTCAAGTAAATGATTACAATGAATACTAGTTAAAAACATCATGTTTCTCACTTCCCTGACATGATTAAACATTTTAGTTATTACAGGTGAAAAACAAATTATTCCCAAAGGCCCTAATACATTCAAATCTAAGCAACTTGTTATAGATTTAAAAAGTATAAGCAAGCAAAGTACCTTTTTAAGCCAGTTTTTTACTGATAGGCTGCATTTTGTGGTTACAAAGAAAGGATCAGTCATTTTATTATTTATCTCAAAACATAACTGTAGGGTAAAAGGGCCAAAGAAACCCACCCTGGCCATGAAACCAGAGCCAAGAAACATACCCTAGCCCTGAACTCTGAGCCAGTGAAAGAAACACTTTAGCCCTGAAACCTGAACCAAAGAGGCACTGTTTGGCCCTGGAACCAGAGCCAGTGAGAGAAATATGCCCTGGCCCTGAAACTAGAGCCAAAAGGCTAGAAAGGGCTAGTGAAAAAAACACAGTTTGGCCCTGAAACCAGAGCCAAATCTTCCCCTGACCAACTGAACAGGGAACCAACCAATCTCTGAGCAGAACATCTCCCTGGAAAAACCTCACCACTAAGAAGCCCTATATAAGCCCCTCTGCCTGTTCAGTTATCAACTGTCCTTCTCCACCCCAGCAGAAGCAGCCACTCTCCCAGATTCCTCCTTCCACTTACAAGAAAGTAAGTCACTTTCTTGGGTGAACATCTTCTTTCACTGGCCAGGAGCAGAGTCTCTGCTGGAAAGCTCCTTTGGGAGCAGAGCAGAGCATAAGAATAAAGGGGTACCTCTGCTGGGAAGCTCCCTTAAGGGGGAGCAGAGCAGAAGTAACAACTTTTTGCTGGAGCCAGAGCATATTCCTACATTTCTGCAGGGCTTTCTCCTTTAGCAGAGTGAAGCAGAAGTAACATCTTGTGCTGTAGATGAAAAGAAACAGATACTTCTGCTGGGACACTCCCTTAGGGGAGCCGAGAAGAAGAAATGGTTACCTCTGTTGGAAAGCTCCCTTAAGGGGGAGGGGGTGGGTGGACTCTCAGAGAGGAGGAGTACTACAATGCGGTGAGACCATCCCCCAGTGCATCCCAGCTTCAATTATAGCCTGACTTCCTGACAAGTCTGGATACCTTTCTCCTCACAGCTGTAGGTATCCAGGATACCTCCCTTCACAGCTGTAGGTATAGTCTGAAATTCCAACAAGTCAGGATACCTTTTCCTCCAGAGCTGTAGGTATCCAGGATACCGCCATTCACAGCTTTAGGTATAGCCTGACTTCCCAACAAGTCAGGATACCTTTCTCTTCACAGCTGTAGGTATCCAGGATACCTTCCTTCACAGCTGTAGGTATACCTGACTTCCTATCAAGTCAGGATACCTTTCCCTCACGGTCTGTAACACTTGCAGTGACCTTATAAAAATCTTAAAAGAATCACAAACCTAGACTTTTATATATGAAAAACAACCAGTCATCTCTATTTTTAATGTTCAGAGTGCATACCCACTCATCAGCAGATTTTATTAAATCATGTCCAAAAGCTGAGGGCAAATTGGGTACAAAAAAATTAATCATTGCCTTTGATCACCAATCCATCTTTAGCAAGAAAGGCACATCAGCTAGTAAGAACTGTTCTTGTTTCTTGTGACCTTAATGTGTCCCTTGCCATACCATAGCAGTCTACAAGCATCTTGATTTTTCATTCTTATGCTATTTTTGGGGTTGAAAAAGTAAAATACTTTATTGAAAATTTTCCTACATTGTCACATTTTCAGAATTTTTGCTCACTATAAACTCTCAATGTTTTGTAAGGTTTGCACATTATTTAAAGGCTTGCACAAATTTCTCATGCTCGTAATGTTGACCATGTATGGTGGTGCAGTGATCCCTAAGGACAGAGCTTTTGATAAAGCATATGTTACATTATTGACTATGAAAACTTTTTTCTACAGTATGACTTTTCTCAAGTATTCTTAAAAGAGGAAGATCAATACTTTGCCACATTCAGTACACTCAAAATTTTCTATCCTGTATGACTAGTCAAATGTTTTCTACAATTTGAGCTGCATGTAATGGATTTCTCACATTCACTACATTTGTAAGATTTCACTCTGATGTACTCTGAGGCATGTGTAAAGGATTTATCACAATCATTGCATTTGTAAAGTTTCTCTCCTGAATGAATTCTTTGATGTACTCTAAGATGAGAGGCATGTGTAAAGGATTCCTCTCATTCACTACATTTATAATTTTCCTCATGTATGAATGTTCTGATGTTTCCGAAGACTTGAAACCTGTGTAAAGGATTTCTCACATTCACTACATTTGTAAGGTTTCTGTCCTGTATGAATTCTCTCATGTCGTCTAAGATGTGAATCCTGTGTAAAGGATTTCTCACATTCACTACATCTGAAAGGTTTCTCTCCTGTATGAATTCTTTGATGTTTTCTAAGACTTGAGATATATGCAAAGGATTTCTCACATTCACTACATTTGTAAGGTTTCTGACCTGTATGAATAATCTGATGTCTTCTAAGATGTGAAGCCTGTGTAAATGATTTCTTACATTCACTACATCTGTAAGGTTTCTCTCCTGTATGAATTTTCTGATGTTTTCTAAGACTTGAGATATATGCAAAGGATTTCTCACATTCACTACATTTGTAAGGTTTATCTTCCGTATGAATTCTCTGATGTTGTCTAAGTGTGGAGACATATGTAAAGGATTTCTTACAATCACTAGATTTGAAAGGTTTCTCTTCTGTATGATTTTTAGGATGTGTGCTAAGATGGTCTTTCTGGATGAAACATTTTTCACATTCATTATATTTGTAAGGTCCCTCTCCATTATGGGTTTTATACTGGTTTTTAACCTGATAAAAGAGATAAAAGCACATCCCACATTCTTTACTTTTGTAGGGTTTCTCTCCAGAATGAGTTCGCTGTTGTCTACCAAGACTCAAGTAGGCTGTGAAGCACTTTCCACATTTCCTACATTGGTGTATTTTCTCTACACTAGAGATCTGTTTCAGCATGAGTGTATGTTTGGGGTCAAATGACTTACCATGGTCTATATTTATGTGTAGTTCCTTTCCAGTGTGAATTCTTTGACTAATGATGGAACACAAATGTAACCATTTCCCACAGTCTTTATATTTGCAAGGGTCTTCTCCAGTGTTTCTACTTTTATGATTCTTTAGGTTTGTTGATTCAATAGAGGTATCCCCGTGGTTATAACATCCATACTTTTTGCAGTTCTCTGTAAGATCACTTGTGCTATAAGGTGAACAATGGGTGAATTTGTGGCCCATTATTCCAATATCACTATTTTCATAAGACTTCTCTTGGATATTCACAGGGTGATAGACAATGTGTTTTGATCCTTGATCCAAGACATTCATATATTTCCCACATATACGATATTTCTCTGGAAAATGAACACAAATAGGGCTTAAAGGGATAAATGCATGTTTACAGACTCAATAATTGATGTGTCCTTAAGTTCTGTAACATAAGTTAGGTAGCAATTCTTAGAAACAAAGCTCTCAGGAGAGGCAAGCATTTTTTGTGTCATTATTATGATATGTATACTCAAAAACAATCTAATCTCCATCAAAATCTGAGGACTGATAGTGGCCTTCTCATTCTTATATAAACAGCAAACCCTTCAGAAACTATTACAAATAGATGATTGAGCAGTAATAAATTTTGAGAAAGGAGTTCTTGGAAGAATCATATGTAGAAGAGTTCTCTATTTTCTTACTGTTTATGTTTTAGAGAGGGTCACACTGTACAGACTTCACCAGCTTGGAACACACTGTATCCCAGGCTGGCCAGGAATACACCACATCCACTTACCTCAGTCTCGCTAGTGCTAGAATTAAAATCATGCTGCTTTGTGCTGCCAAAACTAAATATAGAGACAGAAACTCTAAAATAAATAAATGAAATGAAAAAAAAAACCAAAAAACCAAAAAAACAAAAATGCACATTAGAACCATTTTCCCTATTTTAAAACCCTGTATTTTTTAAAATTCAGAAATAAGTGAAGTTTAATCCAATATTAATATCAATTCATTCCAATCACAAAGTATAATGTAATGCATTTCTTTGCTCTGAATATTCAACTTTCTTCTAACTTTGAAGTTTTCATTAAATACCAGGTAAGAAGGGCTGCATAGGTCACACAGTATATACCGTACTGGTGGCTCTTTCAGAGAACAAAGAATAGTGTAACAAAAAAATGAAAAAGTTACGTTTATTACCAGAAGTTTCCCTATTTATGGTAGTCTCTAGATTGTTCAGAGTTTACAAAAATAAAAAGCAAGCAAATACCAAGGATAAGGCAGATATTCCTCATGAAGAGACTTCTTACCAACAAAAACTAGGTTGCTGTAATTCTCCAACATCACATCAAAGTACAAGGCCTTCGAAGCAGACTCTAGACATTCCCATTCCTCCTGGGAAAAGTTCACAGCCACATCCCTGAATGTCGGAACCTGTAATAGAAAATTACTCATTTACCATGTGCTGCTGGAGAAAATGCTTTCTTAGGAAAAACAGATCTAAGGAATTAAAAAATGTTTGGTGGCATAAATGATCCATGCCCATCATTCCAAGACAAATGTTTTCTAGAGGTGGTGAAAATAATTGTTCAGCAGGTAAGAGTATTGGTTGCTCTTCTAGAGCACACCGATTCAGTCCCAGCACTAACAGGACATAATGTAACTGATTCTAATTACAGTGCCATGGGACCTGTGATTGTTTAAAACAAAATGGCCACCAAAGGGAATGGCATTATTAGGATGTGTGGCATTGATGGAGTAGGTCTGGCCTTGTAGAAGGAAGTGTGCCACTGTGAGTGTGGACTTTGAGATTTCTTTTGTTCAAGCTATGCTCAGTATTGTAGACAGTACACTTTCTGCTGCGTGCAGGTCAAAGTATAGAACTATAGCTCCCTCTCCAAGACTATGCCTGCATGCATGCCACCATGTTTCCTGCCATGATGATAATGCACTAAAACACTTAAATTGTAAGGAAGTTTCAATGTTTTCCTTTATAAAAGTTGCTGTGTTCCTGGTGTCTTCACAGCAATTGAACAGCAGCAGTTACCAGGGACTGTAGTCTTACTGTGATAGGCATGACCATGCTTCTGTATGGAGGAATTTGAACCATGTTACTTGGGATTAGGAAAGCAGTGGAATGCTTTAAGTGCTGCTTAATGGCTATACAAGTAGCAGCATGGAATACAGTGGTGCTGAGGTGATTTGAAATGTAGGAGCCTGGATCAAGAGGATTCAGATGCAAAGAATTTTAGTATGTTGCCTAGCAATCAGTCCTGATATTTTGGTGAAGAATTGGATGCTTTTTGCTCTTATCCAGAAAGCTTGCCTATGGTTTAAGAGTTTTTGATTAATTGCATTGTCTAAGGAAATCTCAAAAAAGCCCAGTATAGACTCTATTATGTGGTTACTAGTGTTAATCCAAAAGAAGATTTATACTGAAAAGATGCAAACTGAGCAAGGATAAATCAAAATATATAATTTAAGGAGAAAAGGAGCACTAGGAAGTGGAATGGGGTGAAATCCAGGGTTCAAGGAGACACACAAGGAAATGGAATAAAGGGCATGATGCCTTTAGGACAAGATCCCATTAAGCTGTTTCCAACTTGTGGAAAGGAATTAAATAACAGTTTAGAGCCAGGTATGGTGGTGCAACCCATTTCCCAGTACTGTGAAGTCAGATGCAAGGGGGTCTCTATGTTTGAGGACATCCTGGTCTATAGAAAGAGTTACAGAATAGTCAAGCTTGGGTAGTAAAAGAAACAAAGTAAAACACAGAAAACAGGTGAAGATATAATTGAACAAGGGTGTAGTGGGTAGCCATTCCAGCTTTGATCTGGAAGTTCCAACCCCCAATGAGGCTTTGGTAACTGTCACGCCTACAGGGCGGGGCCAAGAGAGGACCCTGAAGACCCGGGATCCGGATGGGCCAGCTCTCTTGGTTCCTAGACTCTGGACGCTGGAGGTACAACGAGCAGAATTCTCCAGAGAACACCGCCGGACTGTGCTACGCCTTTCCCAGACTCTGTAAACTATCCATTCATTTGTAAGGTACCCCACAAAATAAACCTCTCTTTTAACTACATGGAGTGGCCTTAATAATTTCACCAATATAAGGGCACCATATTCCAGTCCCAGCAAGCAACAGAACTTGGCAGCTTCGGTCACATTGTTCTGGGTTTAGAGGCAAGAATAGAAGAAAGGGGTTATGAAATCTTCCTCCATGACTAAAGAAAGTGGCTGACCCTCTGGAGCGATGGAAGGATCTTTCTACTAGCACGTGGAGGAGACCCGATCTAGTGTTGGTGTGGCCCTGGGGTTCTGTTTATGTATTTCCTCAGGACAATGAGGCTCCTCTTTGGATTCCTGAGCACTGAACGCGCCCTATGGCTGCTGCTGAAGCCCAACATGACAGAGACCTAATGGGTCTTCATGAAAAAATCTATCCTTCTGATGTCAATGGAGATTGAGAGCCCAACATCGCCAGCACCGCCAGCTGTGGCAAGCATTAATGTAAGCCTAGGAACTGTAACCACAAGATTGGATTCTCCAGAAGAGCTGCCAGCTAACGTCGTGCTGGGATCAAGAAAAATGGGCCTTGGCGGTACGTGTTACTGGAGTTGTATCCATGCCAGTGGATGTACACACAATCCAGAAGAGAATTTGACATTGCTGCTGCTGCTGCTGCTGTTATAGCAATGGCGCACACCACTGCTACTCTTTCTGGGACTACCATTTCATAATTGCTTACTTCAGCTAGCACAATGGAGACTCTGGCAACAAAAGTAGCTACCACAGTTAGTTAATCTCTCATTCTATTGGGCATGATAAATTTAATTCAGTAGCTATATACATCCTGATTGGCTTTGAAAATTATAAATTTATAAACTCAAGTTCCAGTTGCTTTTGGAATACTATCATACAAGGACACCAACGTACAGTATGGCTTGTTAAGGAAGAGAATGGCTCAGTTGCCTTGAGCCTACTGGCTATGGGTGAGATAGGACCTCTGTTGGTCTTTTCTGTATCGAACACACAGATTGCAAACCCAGTGCCACTTTGAGATCTTTGGCAGCAGTTAACTCTGCAGCTCACACACGATTGAGCCTGTATGATAATGAGTATTCAGAGACGGGTAATGCCTGGGGGGCACTCACCAACCTAAGACAGAGCATCTGTGTGGCCTGGGCAGGCGTCTCCATGATGGGTAAGGTGACCTGCTGATGTCCCATGCAACCCAACAGAAGCTCATTTTTTGATAAAAGGGGGACCTTTAGGTCCCTGGCCCCCATTTTGGGTAACTGTTGCCTTGCTTGCGGACCTTGACCTTGATATTCTCCCTATGCTAATTCCCTGCCAGGTTCCACCCTCCTGAATGCTTAAGGGAAGTTCCTTGCCTGGTACCCTGAATAATGGGCGTTAACAGATTAGAAACAAGATTGTAAAACATCAGTAGCGAACTTCTGCCCTCCGGGGTCCTCCCATTGTGCTGTAAGCCTGTATTTAAGACCTCCTCCCCGCTTCAATAAATGACATTCAGCATTTAAAATTAAAAAAAAAATATATATATATAATATATAATTGAATGAATACTGTGAATGTAATCTAAGAATACCACAAATGTGATTAATATCATGAGTGTAATTAATGAATATCATGAGTGTAATTTAAAAAATAAATAAATAAAGTCAAAAAAAGAGAAAAAGAATATATTGTATGAAAAATTATTTTCAATAAAAAATACAAAAAAAACGGAAAAAAAAAAGAAAGTGGCTGAGGCAAGGTGTGTAGCAGTGGGGTCCCTACATGGAGACTCAGGGAGGCCATTGTGTGAAGCTATGAAGGTGAAGCCTGAATTGCTTTGAGACCTCAAGAGTTTGGGGATGCCAGGACCATCAGATACCTGCCAAAGAGAGGTGCTAACAGGGAATGGAACCAGCCCAAGAGAAGTATGTTGCAGTCAACAAAGCTGAAAAGATTAGAGATCTGAAAAGCTTTGACGTCAGACATGGGGATGCAGAGTTTGGAGTTTGTTTGGCTATTTTTCAGTTTTTCTTTGGTCCAGTTTTCCTCATTATGTTCTGTTCCCTATGTATTTGGATGTTAACGTATATCCTGTGCCATTATATGTTGGAAATACGTGATTGATTGGCTTTTTGATTTGGAGTTTACAAGGGATTACAGTTAAGAGATTGCATGAATCTCAGAAGAAACTTTGAACTTTAGACTTTTAAATGAATTTTAAGTTGTTATAAACTATGGAAACTTTTGAAATTAGAATGGATGCATTTTGCATTATGGTATGACTACAAGCCCCAAAGTGGGGCCAGGGAGTGTAATATAGCTGTTTGAAAGAAAATGGCCACTAAGGGAATGGCACTAATAGGAAGTGTGGCTTTGTTGCAGATTGTGTGGCCTTTTAGGGGGAGATGTATAACTGTGGGTGTGGGCTTTGAGGTCTCTTATGCTTAAGCCACTCTCACAGTGACTCAGTTCCCTCTCTGTTTCCTGTGGGGAAAGATGTAGAATTCTCAGGTCCTACTCCAGCACCATGCCTGCCTGTATGCTGCCATGTCTCTCACCATGATGATAATGGACTAAGCCTCCGAAACTGTAAGCTATCTTTAATTAAATGTCTTTCTTTATTAAACTTCCTGTGGTAATGGTGTCTCTTCACAGCAATTGAATCCCTAAGTAAGATCCCTAATCCAAAGCTCTTCTGACCTCTACAGGTAGGAGGTATAGACAGCATTAATGCATACATTCAGTCAAATAGACACATATCGATAAAACAAAAACGAAAGTTGATTATAAAAAGAAACATTCCAGAATACACTTTATTATATTTTCTATATCTATAAAAATGGCAAAATAGTTTCACCAACAATTATCTTTTAGGGAAAATAAGAAATACATTTGAGGACTAGATCTAGGGATTTTCCATTATCAACAGTACGTTGGTACACCAAATACAGTGTCTCATCTCAGATGGACAAGTTATAAGGAGCAAACCAGGCTTCCAAATATAACAACTCTCATCCTTGCTCAAATATGGACAATGGATAAATCCTGTCGACAGCTGGGCATCACCTAACTCTATTCTAACATGCTTAGTTGGGATTGCTGATGTGCTGGTTCAATGATGTACCCATTGTAAAATAAAGAGGTAGAATGTGGAAGGCACAACTTATTGATGCATTAGAAGTCAGATAGTTTCGGTATTTCAACTATAAGGAGCGCAACAACACTTCTTACATCCAAAGTACTAGACAACCAATGCAATCAAATATTCTTTGAGACATTTTGAGAATTATGAGATAAATAGAAAAAAATCAACACTAGACAATGTTAGAATTATCTAAATTTCTCTAAAAGTAAACATACTAGTACAGTTAAATAACAATCTCACAAAATTCATATGTAGTTTCATTATACAATAGATATAAAAATTTATATAAACAGCCTATGTGACAATACATTGAGATGAAGTAAAAAGATGATCTGTGGTCACAACGAATGTATTAAGGTTTGTGAGAATAATACTCTTTATTGATTTTGAATATATTAATGCTCATGAGTTTTGCTTAATTGAAAATTTGAATATTATAATTTTACTCTAGTCTTTTCTTCAGTATCTGAGCTCAATCATCTAAGAGGATTTTATCCTGAATAGACAAGTATCATTTATGATTCTTTTATTTTTCAGAAATTAGAAAACACAAGGTTGTCTACCAGTTCCTCCAAAAATCTTCAACATGAATGTAAACTTGGGGGCTGGTGAGATGGCTCTGTGGTAAAAGGCACATGTTTTTCTTGCAGAGAAACCCAGTTTGAGTCTCACTACATACATGCCAGGTGAATAATGTTCCTGACTCTACTATTAAATGATTGATGACAAACTCAGAGCTTCATGGCTATTGTACAGGCATATGACATACATATACTATGAAGACAGACATTTGTATATTTAAATAATGTATATATATATATATAATATATATTTAAAGACAGAAATGGAAATCTATCCATATCAACTTCTCTTCAAAATCTCTATCTATGCAATACAGTAGCTTCAGGGAACGGAAAAACATAAGTTGGATGAACTACTTCAAAAAGTAGAGAAGGGAACAAAGTCATTAAGGAGAGAACTCATTTACACTTGAAAATTGATGGCTTATGCAGAGCAACAAGTAAATACTCTCTAGAGAATTCTTTCTGATATATTCTACATGATATAAGATAGAGGTCAGACAGACAGTGCTTTCACAATGGTATGCTCTTGGAAAAATAAACGAAATACAAAGAGAAAGTACTTTTTTTGTCTATTGAGAACTTACCACTAAAAACTGGATTCAAAAGAAAGATATTAGTAGGAACTAAACTGAGACAAATAGATTTCAGGACTCAACACAAACAAAACAAAACAAGAAAAGAACAAAAACAAACAAAAAAACACAGGCACATTATCACTGCCTGATATCAAACGCCCGAGAGAAACCAGTATACTGCAAATGCATCTCCTCACAGATACATCAGTTTCATGACAAGAGCAAGGCACACACCCCTTCCATCATTTGAGCTCGCTATGGTGCTGAAAGAGTACTTAGGACTCAACAGAGCAAGTTTCTTCTAATTCTAATTTTCCATATATAAATTAGTGATACCAGCAAAAAGTGACATGAATTTTCATGGACACTTCCAAAACCCTGATTCTCAAACTTGATCATCCCTGAAATGCAACCTATGTAGGATATGAGATCTTTCCATTTCAGTAAAAAAAGTCCATCCTCTGTAGGATCTACACATCATTATATTTCTTGGATCATCATTCACAATGGAATCACTTTCAGAATTACAAGTTTTAATACCATGAAAAATACATCTTGTTTATAAGGGAAGTAAAAGAAAGACAATCATAAGAAATAAATACTTTAGATGACATTACCCAAGGCAGAGAATTAAAAGCTCACATGGTTTCACTATAAAAGCAATTTTCAAAGTAATGCAGATAGGACACTGACCTGGGGTACATTCACTGGAGACACAGCCATTCTCTCTGATAATTCTTCTCTAAGTTTTTGTTGCAGGAACAAAGACCAGAATTCTTGTTGACATTTCACATCAAGGTATCAAAACACAAACCTAAAATTAATATGACTCTGTTATGGAAAATGCCAAACCACATAAAAACCATAAACACCATAATGATATCAGAGGTCTTGTCCACATTTCTCCAGAAAAAAAATTAGCATGAATATATTTAGTGTGTTGAGAGAAAATAACAGTCAACCATTTCATTTCACCCACAAACATTGGTCCCTCAAATTCATGGAGAAGGAAGTACATTTGAAGAATATTATAAAATAAAACATGTTATTCACTCAAGCAGTACCGCAGAACATAATTAGTAGCAAAGTATACATAGAAATTTCAGAGATAAATTTTCCATAAGAACACAGGAAATAGGATATTTTACATGAAGAATCTAATACATCAAACTAAAAACCCACTATTTCCAACTTGGGGGAAGAAAAATACTGCCAGCAATTTAACAAACCAGAATATATTTAAAAAAATATATAAAACAAAGAAAAAATATACAAAGTAAATAGAGACAAGTGAGGATGAAAATCTCAGTAGAAATGAAAATGTCATAAGACACAGGTCAGCAAGATTTTGTGATAAACTCCTGAAGGATCTAGAAAGAAATGCAACATAGCTCAACAGAGTAAAGACTCCCATTGTCACACCTAGTTTTTGTCTTAGAGACAAAAACCATTAGCAGGAACACAGTTAGAAGAGGAAAAGGCATGTGCAGGTCTTATTTCATCCAGATCAATAGATGTGACCTAGAGAAATTTGAATAAGAAAAAAGAATATAAGGAGATACTGGTAGTACAGGAAAGCATCAAAGGCCTTTGTAATGATGATGTGATCACACAAATAACTTACAACAGTCATCCTGGGAAGCTCACCGAATTGACAAGTGCTTTAAGTATTATTGAAAACTACAAAACACACAAAATCACTACTTTTCCTATACACCTATAATGAGAATGTCAAAGACAAATTAGTGAAACCACTTTGCTTTTTTCAAAAAAAAAAAAATCTAGGAATAAGCTTAAATAATGAGGTAAATGACTTTTATGAGGAGTCATCTAAGGCACACAGGAAAATAATAAAATTGATAGTACAAAAGTTCAACACACTCTGACAGAAAATGAATTGGCTCATTTATGTTACTAGCAGCAGCTGACAGATTGACGCAATCCCCATTAGCTGACATTCTTCATAAAAGTAAACATGGAAAGAGAAAAACCATAAAAATCAAAATTAATCCTAAGAATAGGTACTCCTGGTGGTATCACAAGACCTGACTTCAAATCATCATACAGAGCCCCACAGATAGAATGGTCCTGTGAATGAAGAAAAAAAATGTAAAAAGGTGTTGCACGAATCCTAATTGATCTTAATAAAAACCCGGAGCCAGATATCAGGCTGAACCTCATACCTCACCAACTCCTCAGCCTGAAAGAACCAAGTTCCTGTCTCCTCCCACCTTATATTCCTTTCTCTGCCCAGCCATATCACACTCCCTGTCTCAACCTTCCTAGTGCTGAGATTAAAGGTGTGTGATCCTAAGTGCTGGAATTAAAGGTGTGTGCCACCACTGCCTGGCTCTGTTTCTCTTTTAGACTGGATCAATCTAGTGTAGCCCAGTATGGCCTTGAAATCACAGAAATGCAGATAGATCTCTGCCTCCTGAGTGCTAGGATTAAAGGTGTGTGCCACTACTGCCTGACCTCTATGTTTAATCTAGTGGTTGGCTCTGATCTTACGGAAAATTTTATTTGAGAGTCCAAACAAAATATCACCACAGAAAAGAGAACAGAACACAGAACCCGACAATGAAAAACACATTGAGATACCCAATTTAGGAAAATGGGTTAAATATGAACCCAGTAAAAGAGAGAGACCTTTGAACATTTTGTGCTAGGAAAAATAGTGGTCTATATATAGATGAAAAACATGACTAAATGATTACTAGTTCAAACATAAGCAAATACTGTCTGCAAGAGATTCCAGGAGAACAGAAAATAAACAAGGCAGCTGACAAAGGGATTCCATGGTGTAAAAATCTGCAAAGGTCAGAGAAGTATACACAGAAGGTGTGGCAGCTAAAAAAGTCAGATAAACATTTAGCAGGTTTTCTTCTCAGAAATCATCAGTATACAGATATAAAATGCTGATATAAACATATCAAAATGGTTAATATGAACATATGAAGTCCAATACATCCAATACAAAAATGGCATAATCTAAAAATTACAGAGATTTCCTTAAACAAAAGCACAAAAACCAAAAACATCTATCTACCTACCTATCTACATATATATATGTATATATATACACACACACATACACACACCTATCGATCTATCTATCTATCTATCTATCTATCTATCTATCTATCAGATATACACACGTATATAAATATTTTAAGTTTTAAAAGAATCATTTTATTTTTTGAATATGTATGTTTGGGCTGCATGTATGGATGTGACCACAGAAAACAGCAGGGAGAATCTGATACCCGAGACAGTTACATTTGTGAGCTGTAATGTGGGAGCTGAGAAGCAACTGTCTTCTGGAAGAGCAAGCAGTGCTCCTTAAGGCTGGGGCTTTCTTACAACCACCTAAATCATATGTTTTAAAGTACTCATCATCCTTAGTCATGTAATTTGAAAGTTAAAATAAAAGCTTAGTGCTTCTCAGTCTGGTCCGAATGGTTAATATTAGGAAAAGATATGGTGGAGCTAGGCTTGAAGTCATTACCACACCTCCAGAGGCAAAAGTATATGAATATCATTGATTTTTTGCCAGGCTGGTCTATCTAGTCAGTTCCAGGCTGGCTAGAGGCCCTGTCTCAAAAATATGTTGTCCTTCAAATTTCCTGCTTCACTGAAAAGTCTGTCAGATATTCTGGGCCTGTAGGCTGAAGATGGATGCCCCACCATTGTAGAGGAACTTTGGGTGACTGTCCAGGAAGCCAAATGTCTCTGTTGTTAGATAATATTACATCCTTCTGTGTACATACAGGGTTACTGCTACATACAAGGGTAACAAATTGACAATCATGAACTTAGTATTTAAATGAAGAGGAGTAAAAAAGACACTGAGTGAATGACTAATAAGAAAGAAAAAGCCGGGCGGTGGTGGTGG
>CABHPQ010164885.1:0-23505 GCA_902168405.1 Peromyscus aztecus | reverse complement strand
GGCTTTTATGGTAGAGATATGAATTCTTTCTTGTTAACCAGGCCTCAATTCCTATCAGAAAGTGGTTCCTTACCCTGCAAACGGTCTTGACACTATTGCACCAGTGGGCATACCTCCTCTGGCAAGTTGTTAGTGTAGCATACGTGCTCCACAGTTGAGTAAGACTGTTGGTGGCATTTCCTCCATATCAGCTTGCATTAGCACCTTCCAGCACTAGGAAAGCTAATCATCAGGGAGGCAGCTTCCAGCTAGCCTCTGCTTAGCCTCTTTGTGTCCCACAATAAAGCAGATGGCATCTTCAGTGATGTGGTCTTATTATCTAATTCTACTGGGCAAACAACAGCAGTGGCAGTAGTATATATTATTTGGGGACTTCAGAGACCTATCTGACCAAGAACTGGTAGAGAAGTAGTTCTTCCTTCACACTGGAAATTTTGTTGAATAACCTTATGGCTTCTGGGAGTGGCATTAGTCTCTTACACAGGTTATTTCTGTTTGAAGTTTAAATTCTTATGACTTTACTCTACTTTTAACTAGCTTACAAAGTAGCTGGTATGACTCTACAGCCTTTTCACACAAAATTAGTTTTGGTTGATCCTCCCTCCATCACGCCCCTTCTCAGTTTCCCTCCTCCCGTTCCCACTAAAGTCTTTCCCAGTGCTCTTCTTTGCTTTATCTAATGTCTACCCTTTAAAATAGCGTTCTATGCAGACTATAGTAGCTAGACACTAAAAGGAAACTCCAGTTCATGTCTTATAAACTCTAATAAAGAGGAACCCTTTTCTATTGTTTTATTCACATATTAGGGCTTCTGGTTAAATATTGACTGTTATAGAGCAATCCTTCACCCAGAATTTAACTATTACACAAAGCATATTCCCTCTCCAGTTTACTAGAACCTTGAACTATTTTCTTGACTCTAAAATTCTGCTTTCTTCTTGAGGGTTCTGTGCCATCTGTGCCTTTAGTGAACCTATCTTCTTGCATTGGAACCTACACAGCACTGGTCAAGAACTGAACCCTGCCAGTATCATGTCAATATATCCCTCAAGTTACCCATAATCCAATGGGAGGCTCTTTGAGCTTCCCTCAGTTCAAAGATAACTTTGATATGAGCCTTTTCCCTAGTCCTTCAAATATACATCTGTTTTTACAGAAGAACAGTTTGAACTATCTTGGTCTCCATTGATGCCATTTGAAAACTATTAAGTGGATTTTACACGGGGCGGAATGCTTTTGCAATAATGTAGTGGGCTTTCACCTCCTGAGAATGCCTCCTGAAGTGGAAAGGAACTCCTAGATTCTGTTAGCCTGTGTCTTTTTATTGGAGAATTGAGATCATTGATATTGAGAGATATCAATGACCAATGACTGTTGATTCCTGTTATTTTGGTGTTGGTGGTAGTGGCAGTGGTGGTGGTGGTGGTGGAAGTGGAGTGTGTGTGTGTGTGTGTGTGTGTTTTATATGTCTTCTTTTGATTTTGCTGGTGTGATATTATTTATTTCCTGTGTTTTCATGTGTATAGTTAACCTCCTTAAGGTGGAGTTTTCCTTCTAGAACCTTCTGTAGGACTGAATTTGTAGACAGATTTTGTTTAAATTTGATTTTTTCATGGAATATCTTATTTTCTTTTTGGTGTTTGAAAGCTTTACTCATACAGTAGTCTGGGCTGGCATCTATGGTCTCTTAGAGTCTGCAGCACATCTGTCCAGGCCCTTCTGGATTTTAGAGTCTCCATTGAGAAGTCAGGTGTCATTCTTCATCTTTTACTTGTTTTTTTCCCTTGCAGCTTTTTAATATTCTTTCTTTTTTAAATATGATTAATGTTTTGATTATTATGTGGCAATGGGGACTTTCTTTTCTGGTCCAATCTATTTTGTGTTCTGTGTGCTTTTTGTAAGTTTATAAGCATCTTCTTTTGTTTAGGAAAATTTTCTTCTATGATTTTGTTGAAAATATTTTCTGGGCCTTTGAGCTGGTATTCTTCTCCTTCCCCTTTATACCTATTATTCTTAGGTTTTGTCTTTTTGTAGTGTCCCAGCTTTCTTGGGTGTTTCATGTCAGGAGTTTTTTAGATGTAACATTTTCTGTGGCCAATGTATCCCTTTCTTCTATCATATCTTAAATGCCTGAGATTCTCTCTGCCACCTCTTATATTCTGTTGGTGAAGTTTAGCAGTGTGTGTCTGCTAGAGTTGGGATCTGGGACAAAGCAACAGATTAGGAGATGGAGGTCAGGAAGGGATGGTTTGTGTGATCCACAGGAGATATGGGCAGGAGTGAGGGAAGGCTACAGCTCATATTCTGTCATAGTTCTGGGGATGAGACTACAATATTGAGTCTAGGAGAGCAAAGAGAACAGAAAAGGTCCAAGGGCTGCCTACCTGGTGTTCTGGCAGATGTAGCCTGTGGTTTAGCAGGCGTGTCAGGTGGCTGTGATACAGCAATGAGTTGGGGAGGGAAGGTTAGGAGAAGATGGTCTGTGGGATCCACAAAAGATGTGGGGAAGTGTGAGGGAAGCCTGCAGCTTATGTTCCTTTGCAATGCTGGGAGCAAGACTCGGATTGGGTCTGGGGAAAAAGAGAGAAAGGAATCTATTTGTCACTGTGTTTTAAATTGTATTTTATATTAATCACAAGAAATCTGTGTTTCAATTCAAAATTAGCACTATAGAAAGGTAACTATTATATTAAAAAGAAGAGAAGAATTACTATGGTTTGGGTGAAAGATGAGGAAAGCCATCTTGAAGAAGAACAGAAAAAAATTCAATCTGCCGAATTATCATTTATAGGTAAAATTCTTTTATAGGTAAAATTCTCTTCCTGAATAATGGAATGCATTTGCAAAAAGAAAAAAGTCTCTGTTAATGGGTGTGAAAAATACCTTGAAAGTTAATGGAGTCAATAATAATCCTACTCTTGATACTTACCCAAGTGTACTTTCCCTTGAAATAAAATAGTTTTAGAAAGCTGTGTGCTGGGTTGTGTCCAATATGTTCCATTTCCCCCCATCAATTCCCTAAGCCACTTCTTAGGGACTTTTAATTTCATGAGAACTTATCTAACCTCATACTTCTTGCAATGTAGATAAATTTAATTATAGTCTCTGTCTATTTGCATGCTCTAGTAGATATGACTGATATCAATATTAGGCAACATGGATAGATGCTATATATACAGTATTGCCAGTTTATAAAAATAGTTCCTTATATATCATTTAGTCCTTACATTGAATCTAAGAGTTGTGTTATTGCTCTTATTCCTAATATACACAGAAAAAAGAAATGTGATGTTAAAACAGTAGTCTCTTCTCTGCTATGCACCAATGTGAAACACTTGGAATAATGTCTGGCATGTAGTGACCTCCCAAAATTAATGCTATGGGAAAACCTGTACTTTTTCTGTACCTAAGAGGTTACATGGAGCACCCAACTGAGTGCATAATCTAGGTTAATAAATTTTATTTCTTAGTAAATAATTTCAAGTACTATTTTTAATCAAAATTTATCTTAGAGAAAAATGCAAGGTTCACATACATTTAAAGATAAACTATGAAACATGAACAGACTTCCAGCTGTATAGCATGCTAATTTGATCTACACCCCTGGCTCCCTGAAGTGTACAATCTGTTAGAATTACATCAGTGAATAAATGGAAGGAAAAAAAAAAAAACAAGACCTTGGTGGGAGTCCTGCTCTCTTGTCCCAGGCTCTGGGGGATGAGGTTAAGCACTGATGAGTTTGGTCTGATTCAGACAACTTTACAGGACACCTTGATATTGACCTAGCTCTTGAGAGATGCTGATGAGATGATGAGGGGAATCTCAGGAAGTTCCTTGGTTCCTGTTCCTATTAAGCCTTCTAAGAGCCTTAACTTTCCACCATTAATTATAATCTTGCAGAGGAAATTTTCAGAGAGAAATTATTCCAGTTTGCTGATTTACATATGGGGAGGATCAGAACCCACTAAGTGGAGTAATTCCATGAAGGTCATAAAACAATATAAAAATGGATCCAGGTGAAGTTTTGTTTCTTAGTTCCTAGTCCAGTGCTACTTCTTTCCTGGAAAGTATGCCAGGTAAGCAAGTACCTAGTAGGTGCTAAAGGATGCTCACACTGATTGCCAAAGCAAAGACTAATAAAGGAATGGCTTTTATAAGAACAGTTTGAGGGAATGAGACATGAAACACACAGATGTGTTTCAGAAGCAGACACTGTCCAAACTGCCAATCTCCACTAGCAAAAACAGCAAAAAAAAAAGCACAAAGGCCAGAATAGGGCATTTCAATTTCAAGGGGATCTTGCTGTGGGATGGTCTTTCTGTATGCTGTGAATATGTGTTGCTACTATTGGTTAATAAAGAAACAGGCTTGGCCTATGGCAAGAAAGGTTATAGCCAGGTGGGAAATCCAAACAAAGAGACAAGGAGCAGAAGGGCAGAGTCAGAAAGACACCATCCAGCCACCCAAGGTACAAGATGCCAGCAAACCAGTAATGCCATGGCCATGTGGCAAAATATAGATGAATAGAAATGGGTTAATTTAAGATGTAATAGCTAGCTAGTAATAAGTGTAAGCCATAAACCAAAACAGTTTGCAATTAATATAAGCCTCTGTGTTTATTTGGGATGGAATGGTTGTGGGACACAGGGAAACTTTCTCTACAGGATCTGAGTATCCATGACTGTGAGCGTAAAGGAGATTAATACAGAAAGGAAGACAGCCATTCATAAAGGGAGAGAGAGAGAAAAAAACAATACACTTTATACAACTCACACTGAGTGGCATCTTATTCTCAGTAAGCCAAAACCCAAGCTAGTATTCTTCCTTCTGCCCCTGCTTCAGTCAGAGAAGCTCCCCAGAGCCTCCGATTCAATTTCTCCCTGGCTTCCTTGCAGAACTAAAGCAAACACACTGAGCATTGTTTACCAGAAGCAGTCAATGATGCCCCAAGGAACAGTATCCCTGAATTTACAATGCTGTCAGCAGAGAAGATGCTGATTCGAGATTTGAAATCCAGAGTTCAGAAAAGACAGCAATTGGGCCAGAAGCATAATGACTAGGAGGAGCAGTGTGTTAGTTTGAGTCCGTGTTAAGCAAGGGTGCGTGTGTCCTGATGTCATATTAGGGTAATTAGAACAAATGTCTAAGAATCAAAATGTGAATTGATAAAATAGCCCCAGGTGAGCATTGATTCTGCTCTTGGTTTCCAACTGTGTGTTGTAAGTTGTTACTATTTCATGTAAAACCTTCAGTCATAAAGCCTACAACTAGTGCCTATAATGGTAGCCATTTGTCATATGCTATATGTCATACTCTTTATTTGTTTGTCTGTTTGTTTTTTGAGACAGGGTTTCTCTGTGTAGCTTTGCGCCTTTCCTGGAACTCACTTGGTAGTCCAGACTGGCCTCGAACTCACAGAGATCCACCTGGCTCTGCCTCCTGAGTGCTGGGATTAAAGGTGTGCACCACCACCGCCCGGCTGTCATACTCTTCTTAAACTTTTATTTACATTATCTTATTTGCTTCTCACTATTATTATTTCACTATATAGATAAAGTGAAATTTTAAAAAATGCAAATAATTCAATTAAAGTCATGGCTATGTGATGGAACCAAGCAAGATTCCAGCTGCCAAGTCTGTACTTTTAGCATTTACCAATGAGACAGGAGACTGGACATGAAGTGACCAGTGGAATCTTTGTCCTCACCAAGAAGACTGATGGACAGGGCAGCACAGATGAGCAACTAATAGGCAAGTATTTTTCAGGCTATCACTTCTTCTGAGGTTTGGGAGTGAGTGAGAGAGTTAAAATCCCACACCCAGTCACAGAGTCGGTGTAGAGTTTCTCTGCAATAATGTTCTTTTGGCCATAGGAAGGATCAGAAAAAAATTAGCCCATGTTGGGAAAGGCCCAAAGAGAGGGATTAGCATGTTCCATAATCTGCAGGCAAAAGAGACCAGAACATGTGCAGGTCAGTGAGTCCACATCTGTATGACTGTAGTGTAGAAGTTAGAGGAAAAATAAAAGCATGCAATATCAGAAAATTAAACAAGAACCATCCTCAAAGACTGTTAGTCACCCTCACAAGCTTTCATGCTACACAGAAGGACAAAACAGTGTTCTTTCTTCCCTCCCTTTAGAAAAGAAATGGGCAATGTCACATGATTTCTTTCATAGTTAACATAAGGATATGCAACTCTTGAGAAATTGTTCGGCAGTGATGATAAATTTATAAGTAGAATGACTCTTCATTCTACTATGACTTTTAGAAAATATTGTGATTATACTCTATCTTCTTAAATGATTATTTCTTTATCCCCAGGATCTTCTTTTCCATATCTTTCTTTGACAAGCCCCACAAAACATCTTTTGCAGGAACACTGTAGTCTCAATTATGCTGCAAAGAGAGACAAGAGAGCTTGATATGGTTATGAGTATAGACCACAGAGATAAGTTATTTGTGTTCAGACCTTGGCTTTTATCATTTCTCACTTCAATAAACTTGGGCTCCTTTCCTTCTGTTGGTCTGTCTTGTCTGACTTTGAAGTAATAGTTTTAGTTTTATCTTCTTATATTTTATCTTGTTATATTTAAAAAAATATGAATGAATGAATTTACACCTAGCAACTAGGGTAAAGGTAAACAACTGAACTGTCACTTACCTACTGGGTGAGAAGGAAATTAGTTTTCTCCAAAAGAATGATATTGACTATATCGACTACTCCAGAACAGATCTAATGCTCAGGAGTAGTTGATCAACAAATAGTGGACTCCACAGTTTTTGTGTGTATGCTTTTAATTGGTTACAATTTGATGGAGTTTTTGATTGTTTGTTTTTGTTTTGTTTTTTCTTACATCATTTTGGTTGATGTATTTTGTTATCTAACTTTGGGGTGTCTCGTGGTTGTATTGGGTTTATGGTTTGTTTTTTGAGAAAGAACTTAGAAGTTGGGTAGGTAGGGAGGAGCAGTAAATCTGGACAAACTTGGGAGAGGGAAAGGACATGATCAAAATAGATTTAAATTTAAAAAATTGTTTTAAATAATAAAAAAAATAAAGAAAGAACCTTGTGCAAGTGGCTTGATTTCTTTGTGTCTTAATTTCATCTTTGATAAAAATGGGAGAAATAATGAGACTCACTGCTTAGGTTTAGAGAGACGATTAAAGTTATCTTATGTGCCAAATGCTTCAAGGGTGCCTGGTATATAACAGACAACTTAATAAACCTTAGCTGTCATAGCACTTATGTGATGAGAGATTATATGAGCAACCATAGTAATACAAAACATGGAACTAGTTATTGGAGTAGATGTGTTTAAGAAAAATGTCACAGAAAATTTAGTGTTTTTCTAAGTAACTTTTGGAGAAAAAAAAAAAAAACAGATGTTATTCCCCCAAGGGTTAGAGCAGATAATTCTGTCTTCGGAAGAGGCCACTGATGTAAGCATGCGTGTGTGTGTGTGTGTGTGTGTGTGTGTGTGTGTGTGTGTGTGTGTGTATATGTGTGTGTGTGTGTGTGTGTGTGTGTGTGTGTGTGTGTGTGTGCGCGCGCGCGTGGTATGTTGATGCTGAGTGTTTTCCTTGATCATTCTTTCCCTCAATTTTGAGACAGGGTATCTAACTGAACCTAGAGGGAACCATTTCATCTGGACTGACTGGCCAGAAAACCTCCAAAATCCACATGTCCATGCCCCCACCCTTCAGTCCTGAGGTTGCAGATTCATGTCAGCATGTCCAGGTCTAATACAAGTGTTTTGAAAGATGGTACTAAATTAAAGCACTAGCAACAACCGTACTGGGCTGTCTCTGGTGTAGTGCATTTTAGGATATTATTTGTTCAAGTCATGTCCGGAAAGTTGATGTATGCTCACATTTTAGGAAAAATCTCATTTATAAAAATCTAAGCTTGAGCAATAAGGCACTGGCCGTGTTTGAATAGAGTTATTTACTTTAAAAAATGATTTGTAGCAAGGTTGTTTTTTGTTTAAATATGAAACTCTCCTTTAATATTAATTTGCAGCAACTTGATTTGTACTTCCCATTGCAGTGAAAAGACTTTAGCTGTGGAATTTGAATTACTTATCTATGTGACACTGAGCAACCAAATAACATTCTTTCTAATTCTAATAACTGTAAGATATGTGATGCACATTTTAAACCGATTCAGACTCAGAGAAGTTTGGAAAGTTGCCTTAGTTTACAAAACCAGAACATGAAAGAGAATCAATTATAATAAAGTAGAGGCCAAGCTCCATGTTCAGTCAGTCCTATGTGACACAGCTTTCAGATACATTGGCTGAACATCCTTTTCTAGAAATCTTATTTCCTTTAAAAAAAAACCTATATTTTCTTTATTCTTCTGTGTTTCATACAAGTATACATTGAAATATGATCATATATAACTCCCATTCACATGTTCACATGTTTCCATACTTGGTTCACAGTTATTGTAACTGTTTGGGAAGGATTAGGTGATGTGGCCTTGTTGGAGGAGGTATGTTATGGGGGTTGGGGGGTGGGCTTTGAGGTTTCAAAAACTCCCAGCAGATCTCTCAGCCTGCAACTTATGGATCAGATGAGAGCTTTCAGCTACATCTCCAGCACCAGAACAGCTTGTCTATCATACTCCTCACCACTATGATAATGGACTAACCCTCTGAAACTGTAAGCAAGCACCAAATTAAATGCTTCCGTCTTTAAGTTGCCTCAGTCATGGAGTTTCATCACAGCAATCAGAGTAGTAACTAAGGTAATTCATCTCCTACCATATCCTCTTTAACAGCCTCCCACAACTTCATGCCTTTTGTGTTGATAACCCACATATGGTAGTTTGAATATAATTGGTGCCATAAGCTCATAGGGAGTGGCACTATTACAAGATGTGGCTTTGTTGGGGCAGGTGTAGCCTTGTTGGAGGAAGTGTGTCACTGTGAGGGTGGGCTTTGAGGTCTCCTATACTCAAGCTACTCCCAGTGAGACAAATCACATCCTGTAGCCTGCATGATGCAGGACTCTCAGTTACTTCTCCAGCACCATGTCTGCCTGCATGCTGCCATGTGTATTCCATCATGATGATAATGGGCTGAACCTCTGAACTGTAAGCCAGCCACCCCAATTAAATGTTTTTTTTTTAAATAAGAGTTGCTGTAGTCATGGTTTCTCTTCACAGCAATAGAAACCCTAACTAAGTCACACTAATAAAGTTAGTGCTGCCCATATGTACATGGGTGTGGGGCCATCCACTGAAAATGAGAATCCTACCAATGGCCACTTCCCTAAAAAGGAATGAAATGATCTTCCCTCAATCTTCAACTATCAACTGTAATAGCTCTTCAGTAAGGGATGCAGCCTGGCAATCATCTGTTACATCTAGGCTGGAAATTGGATGGCTTGATCTTATATAGATAACCCCAATTGTTGGAGTTAAATGAAGGCATCTTCATGGTATATCAAGAAGACATGTCTCAGCACTCAAACTCATCCTCCAGCTCAATATACCCTTCAGCAACATTCCCTAAGAAAATAAATGAATTTGAGTAGAATTACCTTGCATGATTGGACAATCTCATCCCCATAATGCATGGGTTATTAAATTAAAACAATAGCACAATGCATGGTATTCCTTCCTACAAGCTATTGATCAAGGAGGGCCTGAGTCTCCAGAACAACACAGGATTTTGTCATTGCCCTTGGCTGCCCACTATAACAATACAGTAGAACCCCATGTTTTGAGATGCAACATGCTTTGTATAGTGAAATCAATATCAAATCAACTAGGAAAACTACCCCCTGCTGGCCAGTTTCCATAGTGCCAGAAGTTGCTCTATAGGCTCCTAGGGGAGAACAGACATCAGTGGTCTTACCCAGCGCTGGACCCTGGATGCTGCTATACCAACCAACCAGGCGAGATGAGCCCACTGGTGCAATAGTGGCATGACTATTATGGAGTAACTAATTGATATCTGATTAGATTTGAGGCCTGTTTCAGAAGCCTGATCAATAGCCCATGGCTGAGGGGGTCACGGGCCTTTGAATAGTACTCACTATTGCTATTTCACTCAATGGTCATGCTATCAATGTACCATCTGAATATTTACAATTACGGTAATAGACATAGGGTGCCCACAACCTCAGATTTAGAAGCTTTGCAGAGGAGAGCAGTCAACTGAAAGATGTATAGATAGTCAAAGTGCTATGATGGATATTGAGTGCTGAGCCCTAAGTAGGACATTCTAACTCTGACCACTAATAAGGCTCAGGGAACATCTCGGAAGTGCATAAAGAATATACTTGCATGGTAGGTGATTTTCTATCTCCTTCTTCCCTGTTATTATGATCTCTCCAGTCTCAGCTCAGCTATGAGCAGTCTGCTTACAGGTACCCTTCCTCCTACCCTTCCTCCACTCACTGAGGACTCCACAGAACCTAGGTGTGTACCCATTTTTTCTCATTCCTGTGGACACTTTCAGTTCTCTCTTTTGTAATCAGAGGGGTCTCTCCTGCCCGCCAGTTCCCAAATAAACACACAGAAGCTTAAATTAGTTATAAATGTTTGGCCAATGGCTCAGGTTTTTTACTAGCTAGCTCTTACACTTAAACTAACACATTTCTAATAATCTACTTATTGCCACATGGCCCATGGCTTACCAGTTCTCTGGCATCTTGCTCCTTGAGTGACTGGCTGGTATCTCCCTGTATCTCCCCTTGGCTTTTTTGCCCAGCCTTATTCTGCCTGGCTATAGGTAAAATGAGCTTTATTTATCAACCAATGAGAACAATACATATTCACAGCGTACAGAAATACCATCCCACAACACTCTTTTAGCATATTCCCATTCCTTTGTGTCATCTGCCAATTCAAAGTAACATTTTCTACCTGGAATACTGAGTCACCAGGTTCCTCCATTATGATTTCTTCAGTCTTACTCCAGATCTTAGGTCTTTCCCACAGCCCCTCTCAGCCTTTTTTCCTAGGCCACTTCTGTCACCCACTCACCCATAGAAATATTCTAGGAAACTATCAAGAAATTGGAGATGGGAATTAATTCAGAATTCTACAACTGGACAATGTGAAAAGAGTGAGAGACTCTGGAACACTCAGTCCTAATTGGGATGTCTTCATCAAACCCTTCCTTTCAAGGCTCAGGGGGCTATTCGTAAGGGGAAGTGGAAAAAATTCTAAGATCCAAAAGAGATGTGTGAGATCAAGGAAACTCTTTCAGACACAACAGGGCTGATGCATATATGAACTCAGAGTCTGTGGTACCATGCACAAGGCATGCATAGGTCCAAGGCAGTATGCACAAAGCCTGTATGGGTCCCAGTACTGAGAAGAGGAGGTAGACAAGATCTCCCATCCCTAAGGAAGAAGCTGTCTCATGTAACACATGCTTTCAAAGGAAACATCAGGTTTTTGCCAATGGAGTCTTTCTTGATGTATAAAGCATAAGAGTAGGCCCCAGCCAACACAAAACAAGCTCAGTGATGTTTTTGTCTTATACTACTTTGTTTGGACTTTTTATCTCACCTGTCTATTGACTGTATATTTTGGGTTTCAATTTTGTGTTTTTATTATTTTGTGTTTGTGTGTGTGTGTGTTCGTGTGTGTGTGTGTGTGTGTGTGTGTGTGTGTGTGTGTGTTGTGTTTTTCTGCTACTTCATTTAATTCTTGTTTGCTTGTTACCTTCTATTTCCTAAAGAAAGAGAGATTGAAGGCAAAGAGTTGAGTGGATAGGGGTGAGGAGAACCTGAGAGGAATCCTCATTCATCCCAGAATGGGACAGGAGAAACCTCAATCAGAATATATTGTATGAATTTTCATCAACATAGAAGGAATATAACTGCTTATTTTTAATCTTTCCACAACAAAACATGAACTACGGGCCATTAAATAAGGGACATTTTTAGTTCCCAATTTGACAATTCCATCTTGTTACGCATGTTTATGTGTTTGTGTAGTGTTATATGT
Source organism: Peromyscus aztecus (assembly GCA_902168405.1). Classification (NCBI taxonomy): domain Eukaryota; kingdom Metazoa; phylum Chordata; class Mammalia; order Rodentia; family Cricetidae; genus Peromyscus; species Peromyscus aztecus. The sequence goes on along the minus strand of CABHPQ010164885.1, from coordinate 11,536 downwards.
ATGTGTTTGTGTGGTATACATATGTCCCTGTGTGTATTTGTACACTGGAAGCTCACTTCCTGGCTGTACTGACTGGTAAGTAACACTCCATACCTTTCAATCCCAGCACTGATTACAAGTTTATTTTGTTATGCTCAGCTAAAACTAGAAAAGAACATGGATGTTGGAGATCCAAACTCAAACTCTGATCTTCATGCCTGAGTCATCTCTCAGGCTCCAAGCCTTGATGCTTTTGAATTTGTCCTTTCCTTTAGCAGCAATGGAAAGCTCTCACGTTCTCCTACCTAACTCAGCTGTCTGCCTCACTAACACATACTAGTGTGATGCTGGAATTCTCTGCCTTCTAGAACATAGCTATCGAGTGGAAGTTTTACTCAGGAACCCAATCCCTTTAACTCTAATTTAGCCTATTTCAAGCTTCTGCCTAAATTTGGAACTGACAGCTTAATTAGTTGTCCAAGTAGAGGAATGTGGAGCATTCTCTCCTTGTCTAAAAATCTTTCTACCATCAGCAGGAAAGTAAACTATCCAAATTGTATTCTGCATTTTATGTAATTAACATTTCCTATGAAGCTTGCAGTTATTGTGTAGATTTATACTATATTTTAGTCATTCATAGCTCAGATGTCCTTTTTCTTTATGGTTGGTGTTACTGATATTTCACTTTAAATCCATTCAGGAAATTATCCCTTTACATCCTAACTGCTTTACCCAAATAAAATTGATTCCAAAGACTTTGTCTTAATCTTGATTAATTTATGGTCAACCTGTCTGTCTACTATATGCTTCACAGGACTTAGTAGATTCCCTGGAGATGGGTCCCATGTGACAAAGCTTTATTATCAGTTACCTAGTGTCCTTTGGATAAGAGATAACTGGGGAGACATCTATAGGTTTGTATGTCTATTACCTGTGTGACCTTTGCCCAGCAGGTCAATAGGTCTACTTGGACCACAAGAGCACAAGTCTCTAAGGAGGGATGAAGAGGATAATGAGAATTAATCTTCAAGACATGGATAACTTCTCATTTTTGTAATGTGCAAAATCACCATGGAGCCCTTTGCCTCCCTTCTGGGTTAGCTTTCCAAATGATGATGTTTGTGTGGTGGGATCACAAAAAAAGTATAGTTAAATACTACAAGTATCTTAGAAATGACCTAATCCACTAATCTCTTTTGTTGATGACTTTGCTGAATTTCAGGTAAGTAAATTTCTCAAGGTCACAGGTACAGTTTTCTTGGAACATGTATTCCCCTCTTTTACCCAGCAAAAGCTCAACTCTTTTCTCACTTGCCATGGTCATATCCCCCATTGTTTGATATGCTGCCTTTTACTTCTCATAGCAGCAGAAGTTAGAAACGACATTCAAGCACGGCACCAGGGATAGGTATAAACTCATCAAAATAACGAAAAAGGAAAAGATCAGATATGGTGAGATGAGGTCCTGGAGATAAAAGTTTCCAATACATTTAGGGTGAGGATTCAGGAGCTCTGGAAATGAAAACATCTTCTAATGACTCACTATTATGCTCATAGATCAGTGCCTCTCTCCATCCCCATCTGAGAAACTTCCCTTCGTAGTAGAAACCTACTAACACAGAGACCCACTACTGGCTACAGTGCTTAGAATAAGAGGCTGCAGACTGCTCAGTCCGAGATGGAACATATATACTGCACTGTTGTCCCCAGGCTTAGGGACCCTGGGTGAGAGGGGGCATACAGTGTAAGAACTAGAGGCAGTAGATGACTACAAGGAAACACCCGGACACAGCAGAGTGGGAGCACATGTGAACTCACAGGGATTGATTGCTGTAGCACAAAACTTAGGCAAACCCAAGCCAGACAAAATAATCCTGGAGACGGAAGCTGGGCACACAATCCTATCCATAGCCTGGGGTGAATTGTAATGGTTAGTTGCCTTGGAAAAGTAGAGACAGTTTTCTCTAAGGTACCAGTAGATGATTGTACATCTAAGGATATTTAGGTGTTGAGAATTGGTCCTAAAGGATTGAAAAAAAAAAAAGAACACTAACAAAGTTGGGTGAGTAGGGACAGGGGTGGATCTTGGAAGAGTTTGGGGAGGGGAGGTGAATATGATAAAAAACACTAAAATGGAATGATCAAAACACCACTAAAACAACAAAAGAAAGAACTTTAACTACAAAAAAAAATACAATTTTAGGAGAAGAATTTTTTTCTTTGATAATAAGACAACTAAAACTGAGAAAACTCAAGTGATATAGAGATTTGGATCATACGTTCAGCAACCTGCATGATCCCCTGTTCACTGCAAGGATCAAGGTTTCCTTCCTGCTTTTCTGCTTTACTCTAACTTAACCATCTGTTCATTACACCTCATGCATGAGAAATTAACAGATTGAAAGTGGCCACATTTACAACCCTTACTTAAATCACTGCTTCATTTCAGGGAAAAGAGCACTATGGACATTGGACATTGCCTCAGGTGAGTGGATGCAGGGGCTGTTGCTGTTGCCAGACTTTCTCTCAAGCTGCTCAGGTTGCTGGGAAGCTTGCCCTGTCAATGCTGAGATCTTTATATTTGTTTTGTGTTGTTCCTGGTCAATTAAAAAATTGATCCAATATGTCAATTCCCCTTGGCTTTGCTTCAGACTGTCAAAGCGATTAACATTTATCTTTTCCCAAATTACTGTGAGCAGGGTTGGTTTTAAGACCATTTTAACGTTGGAAAAGTTATCCTCCATTCTTTCGTCCCTTTCATGCTCTGTTTTTATTTATAGCTTTACCCTATGCTATATCCTTGAGGGAGGGTCCTTAATGATTTATGAGTATATAAACTTTGTACATTAGTACTCAACAAGTTTTTAATGAGCACCTACTATGTCTAAGACATTAATCATTTGCCTAACAAATTCATAATTCTGTCATAGGCTCATACTTTCTATTTGACCTATGTAATTGTTCCATATTGCCTTAAAAATAAAAGATGGAAGTGGGGAGTGGGGAAATTATCCAGTCAGTGAAGTGTTTACCATACAAGCATAAGGATCTGAGCTTAGATTCCAGGACTGGGAAGGTAGAGGTAGGACAATTCCTGCAGCTTTCTGGCTAGCCAGTCCAGCAGAATAATGAGGATCCAGTTCTGAGCTATACTGTCTCAAAACATAAGATAGGGGACTGATAGAGGAAGACATCTAACATTCACCTTTTGTCTCCATGCATGTCCACACACACATAGACACATACACTCACACACACGCCCACACATATGCATTCCCTTACATACCCGTGAACACACCTACACACCCAAACAGATACACACAGAAAATAACAATACTTTAAAATTATTTCTTCTTTTACTTCAATTACTGAAATTCACATCAAAAGTAGAGTTTAGAGTTTGTATTTCTCATCATGGTGGCAAATTAAGCAATAGCTGTTGACTATCTTCCACATCCAATCTAGAATAAGCTTGGATAGTCAGCAGCTGTTGAAGGATGTATTAGTCAATGGGAGGTTCCACATACTGTGCTGTCCCATGATAGGGTAGCAGAAAATCTGTGCTCTGGGGTGCAGTGCATTACTCTTTTTTGAACTGATGGTTGTTGTAGAATATTATTTTAAGGTGTGTTGCTTTTGTTTAGGTTGCATTTATTTAACTCTGTGAAGCTGTGTTACTATGCCTGTCTAAAACACTTGATGGTCTACTAAAGAGCTGAATGGCCAATAGTGAGGCAAGAAGCAAATTGGAATAAAAGACTACAGACTGCCTCCAGGCTTTACTCTGGGCTAATAGATCTGTCTCATGAGCAATATGTCCAAGAAGGTGGTGATAGATCTGGACCTGAGTGAGTCGCAAATCATGCTAGAGCCCTGCTGGGATAGGTAGAGCCGATTACTATATTTATCTCTCTAAAAGATATTTATAAGCTCAATAGCCATTGTTGCTCTAAGTGCTTATTGGAAGTAGTGAAGAACACAAAGTTTCTTCCCACTGGGATTTGATTTTCTACAGTGAAAAAGTTGCTGCTAAGAATGTAATGAATAGATGACTCTCTATTAACCAGGGTGCTGGAAAAAAAAATCAGAGATGAAATATACTATATTCACAGGTATCCACATAGAGATACAGGTATCTTTCCTCAAAATAATAGGCAGAACTGGCCTAGGATTAGACTTTGCCCTGTCCAAATTAAGAGTTATGATTTAAGGACACTGAGACTTTGAGAAAATACCAATAAAGGCAAAATTTTAAAGTTACAAAACATTTAATGAGTGTTACAATCATATAAGGCAACAACAAATACGCTAGAGAAAGCAGAGTTAATGGAACATAAAGAAAAGAAACTTCAAACAACATAATATATATCCTTAGGGGAATATGTTGTAAACTTGGAAAATAGACAGATGTTTATAAAGATGATCCAGCTGGAGACATTCGCTGTAAAAAATCTAACCATTAAAATAAAGAATTCAATGGAAAAATCAAATATCAGAATACACAAAAATTAATTAATGGGCTAAAATCATGTTGAGAAGATTTTCTAGATTAAGTATATGGCAAATTTGTCAGAGATCATTTCAATAAATTTAATAGAGAGAGGGGTTAAATTAGAATGCAAACATTCATGGAACATGAATCATAGAAGGACATGTTGTAAAGGTAATATGGGAAGATAAAAACAATGACTCCATTCAAGAACTAACAAAACACACATTCATAGATTGAGAATAGTTTTAGGGTGCAAAATAGTTATATTTACAGTTGACTAAAAGCACACATATAGGGGCGGGAGAGATGACTAAGCAGTTAAGAGCACTAGCTACTCTTCCAGAAGATCCAGATTTCATTCTCAACACTCACATGGTAGCTCCCAGCTTTATGTAACTCCAGTCCCAGAGGCCTTTTCTGGTCTCTGTGGGAACTATGTGCACATGGTGTCCAGATATCTGCAAGCAAAACACCCACATCATTAAAAGAAATAATAATGTAAAAATTTTAAAAAAACCTACACATGAAAGATCTGCCAGACCAAAATTTAACCATAATGAACTCCCAGAGAAGAAAGGTAAACCACACACTAAATCATAAGAATGAGTAATGACATTAAGTTTCTCAAAACAAACTAGACAGTGAAATCATGCATTGCTAGAGACATTGGAAGGAATGAATTTTAGGTCACCCTGAAATATGTATTTCAAAGGCTAGATTGAAATAAAAGTTTTTCAACTTCACATCTACCTATCTCATCTGACTTATTTTTTAAGAGTATACTCCTTAAAGAGATTGTAGATTAGTCCGTGAGGAAGCAATTATTAATGTAAACAAAAATAAATAAATAAATGCATTACTAAAGATTATAATTTGTTTGATCAAGCAATTATTGAAATGAAATGTAAATCACAATAAACAACTTCATGCCACCTTAAAACTGATGAAATGAACCATAGTAAAAACCAAAGGAAAGAAAAGTTGGCATAGTTTTCTCATGAGAGAGCAAGTTGGATATGACAGGAATCAAGACAATGGTCAGGAAGGTCATTTGTTTAATGTGTAAATCATATTCTTCAATGAAATGCAATGAAGCATGAATTTAAACAAACAATGGGAAATAAAGAATGAGAGATAGAAATTAGAAGAAAGAAAGAGAGAAGAAAGATTACTGTAATCCATTGGAATTGTATTTAGAAATCTATCATCTATCATCTATCATCTATCATCTATCATCTCCATCTATCTATCTATCTATCTATCTATCTATCTATCTATCTATCTAAAACATGGTGCAGATAAATATTGGTTTATTACCAGTATAATAAAAATGAGCTAAAGACAGATTTTAAAAAATAGGTAAGATTTTTAGAATGCAGCTTTTGATTTTTAACTTAATATTAAAGATAAACAATGGTTGCAAATAATACCATGACAAAAACAGGTAGGGAAATATAGGATAAATTTAAGCTGTGAGAGACACATTTTCAAGACAAAAAGAATGTAACACTTGTATACATGGCATTAAGATGTGTGCATATACGTGAGAAGACAATGCGGAGCAGAACTTAGTGTATCAGATGGGCCATGAGAGAGGTGCTTCTTACCTATATTTTTAAAGATAAAATAATAAGATAAATTGTAGAACATCTCATTTGCAGAAGAATTTCAAAGAAATTATTTAAATATTGTACCATCAAAGCAGTATCATGCAGGCATGGTGGCACTTACCTTTAATCCCAGCACTCAGCAGAGGCAGGTAGATATCTGAGTTTGAGGCTAGTGTTCTCTACAGTGAGTTCTAGGACAGCCATGTCCATGCAGAGAAATCCTGACTCATAAAGCAAACAAACAAAAAAAAATTCAGACAAACAAAGAAGTATGGTGCAACTAAACACTTTTAAGACTAAGGCATTATTAATGAAATTTTTTCCAAAGAGTGCAGCGTGAAAGGAGAAAATATTTGTTTACAGTGGAGAAAACCAACATACACATACACAGCATGGAAATACAGAGCCACATAAGCAGAGGCAAATACCTATCTTGTGGTCTTCCTACACCAAATCCACAATCCCAGTCTAATGAGTGAATCACTGGACAATCCAGAGGAAGAAGAGTCTACAAAATACCTGGCCAGGATCTTTCAGGCTGTCAGTAACAAAACAGAGTTAAAATTTGTGAACCAGTCTCAGCCAAAAGGAGCCCGAGGGAACACAATGTCTAGATGAGATTTTGCACCCTGGACAGGATTGTGGAACAGGAAGTAGTAATGCTAAAAACAAGATCTGAATAATATGTACACTTAGTTAATAGCAATGTATCAATTAATTATATGTCCATTAATTATAAAAATGTTCTAGAGCAATGTTGAATATTAATAATAAGCTGTTTATTGTGGAATATATTGAAACTGAGTTATCTACACTAATAATTCAGTAAATCTAAATCTACTTCTGAATGTTTAAAAAAATTTTAAATGCAAATCAATGAAAATATAGTCCTAAATGTAAAAAATATAAAACTGCTTAATTTCTGAGGGGATAAAATAGCAGAAATCCTTAGTCTTTGGTTAATGAAGCTTTCTACATACAAACACAACAGTCACAAAGAAAAAGGAGATCATATTAAAATAAAAAAGTATTTTGAAACTATCCAGTTATTAAGGAAGTAAGAAGCTCATCCACAAAATTGGAGGAAGTATTGGGCAATGGTAAATCTGATAAGAAGAGTATGTGCTGAACATAAACAGCTCAGGAAACTCAACAATAACTCTCAGTTCATTAAACACACACCGAGGTTCCTATTAAGACATTTATTAAAAGAAAGTGTACAATAGGCCAACATTATATGATCAAGTGTTACAGAAATAGATCAGAAGCACAATGTAATACCACTCATTTGATTTCAAATACCTTAGATGGTGAAATACTAGAAACCCTCCATGATGGTATTGATGGAGTTGTCAAACAATGCAATCACTCTGGAAAATTGTTGGACAGGACAGTAATTATAGTCACCACATAATCAAACTATTTCATTTCCAGATATTGACTCAAGAGAAATGAAAACACATCCATGCAAAGCCAGATGCACAAATGTTCCTAGGAGTATTGTTCATAAGCACTAAAATGTAGAAACAGCTCAGATGTTTATCAACTGAAGAAAAGATTTTAAAATGTTGAGCACTCACATAATACACTAAAAAGAAATGAAATACTACTGTTGTCTGCTACAACATAAGTTATCCTTGAAAGCATTGTCATGGATGTAAGGATTCTGACACAAGACCACACACTCTATGGATCACCTTACATAGTGTCTAGAGGAGACAACCTAGAGAGACTGAAAGTTGGGGAGCAGAGGCTAGAGCCTTGACTAGATCTCAAATGGAAGAAACTGATAACTGATGGTTCATGTTTCTTTTGAGGTCCATGAAAAGTTCAAATTTAGAATGAGTTGACGTTTGGGCATATACAAAGGAATGAAAAACTTATAAACTGGGAACTTTAAGAATGTATTATGTCATGAAATAGTATCTCAAATAAGTTGGTCTGTCTTTTTCAGAAGCAAGCCTTGAGGAAATTTGAGGACCCCAAATATTAATTGAATACACAGGGAACATATTTATTCTTAGGTCCTAATGTACCATTTCTCTAAATTAACCATATATCAAGCCACAAAGGAAATTCAAAGACTCAACACTGTATGCATTAAGGTTTTTGACTATGATTTCATAAAATTAGAAATTAACAACAATGAATACATTTAACATAGAGGCTCTTGATTTTCACAGTAAGCCATGATGCTAAATAATGTGCAGATTAAAAAGGAACCAAAAGTGAACGTGTAAACAATTACAATCCAGTGAAATGAAAGTGTGTGCTTCAAATGTGGCAAGTGTTGCTAGAGCGGGCCAAGGAGGAATGAGGGAGATTTGTCTAATGGTCAGAACCTGAGAAATGCTGCAGATGCAGGAGGTCAATGCTCAGTCCACTCAACTGGAAGAGTGGAAACAGAACACATGGAAAAGAAGAAGGAGAATATGAATCAAAATTAAAAATGAAGCCAGAAATCAATTGAATAGTAAGGGAGATGGACAATTAAAAAGAAGTGTGCTCTATGAAGAACACCAACATAACAGATTAAAAAGTCATGGCTAAGCAGATGGATGTAAAGAAGAAATATGTAATAGGCAAATTTAAAAAAAAGTTAAAAATTTGTTAAATATGGCAGGTTGTAGATAAAAAAGTATGAGCTAAATGTGAACATATTTGAAAATCTTGTTAAAGAAACACATATCTAGAAAATCAGTGTTAAATTTAATATACGAAGACACAGAGAACACAAAACAACAGAAACCACCCACAAAACTCAAAGTTGTAAAGATCCATGACCCCAACACACCCTTCTCCCAGCCCTGCATGCACTTGGACTCTGCCTTCCACTCTTAGGAGCCAGTTTGTCTTATCTTTTGATCTTGTCACATTGCTATGTCACAATTCTCCTTCAATGACAGGTCTGCACTGTCTTTCCGCAGTTTCGGGGAAAGTTCGCAATCCTCACCTTACTGTTTTCCCTAATCGTTTCAGCCTTCGTGTTGTGGGATATTCGTACACTGTGTGAAAGTTTATTGCTGTGACTGGTCTAATAAACAGCTGACCTGTCCATAGCCTGGCAGGAGGTGTTGGCGGGACCTCTGGACATAGAGGGAGGAAGTAGGAGGAGATAATGGAGGTGTGAGAGAGGCATGGATCGAGTCAGACACACAGAATGGGGTAGAGGTAAAAGCATGCAGATTAATAAAAAAATATGGGTAATTTAAGTTATAAGAGCTAGTTTAAAACAAGCCTAAACTAAAGGCCAAGCTGTCATAATTAATAAGAAGTCCCCATGTCATTATATGGGGGCAGGCAGGGCAGAGAAAGACTCGTTACACTTGCAACTCTCCTATTTAAACGTTTTAAGAGAAAAAAAAAACTTATTGTAGATAGTATCTTTTTATGGTTTGATAATTTCAAACATTTATGTGTTTTAATCAAAGCCTCCCCTCACTTCTTTCTCTCTCATTCCTCCTCTACTATAACCTCCTAACTTCGTGTGCTCTTTTTCAGTCCCACCGAATCCATTTAGTTCTGCTGTTATATGCATGGTTGCAAAGCTTCTTGTTGTAGTAGATGGTAGTCAACACAGTGACCCACTACTGGTCAGTGTGCAGAGCATAGAGACTTCAGAAAGCTCAGCTCTCAAAAGGTCCTCTATATCATACCCACTCTTCCCTAAGCTTAGGGAACACTGCAAAAGAGGAGACAGATGGAAAGAAAAGCCAGAGGTGGTGGATGGCTACCACAAAACTGTTTTCAGGACGTGACAGGGCAGTTGCACACATGAATTCTGTTTACTCTGATGAGGGGTTATTGACATGGAGGCCAAGTTTAAGCAGTACTTGTGGAAATGAACCCAAGAGTTCCTCTGTGCTAGACAAGCACTCTACCAAATGAGCTTGACCTGTGGTTCTTGGATAGGGTGTCCTGTCCTCCCTGCTCCTTGGAGAGCCACTTTTAAGTTTTCTATCACCTCACTAATTATTCCTTGTTCCTTAAGGGTCAACTCTAATATCGTCTGTTCCTTGTTTGTATAATTCACCCCCAGTCTGACTGAGCTTTATTTTGTATTCTTGATGTAATTCGTGTAGAAGTAGCATTTGTTTCAACAACCATAAGTCAACGTCACTTGAAAGAGGTGAAACAAAACTTAATATTTTCAAACATTTAAAATGAGTATTGTGACTTTCTTCCGACTCTCCACATATTGTCTGTTCTGTTACTTACACTATTCCCACATGTAAATAACATCTAAAATACCAACTACTAAATAAAGTTGTCTTGTTGATATTGTGAAGAGAGAGGGAGCAGGAGGAAGAGGGAGAGGGAGGGAGAGAGGGAGAGAGGGAGAGAGAGGGAGGGAGGGAGGGAGGGAGAGAGAGAGAGAGAGAGAGAGATATGAATACTTTTCTAAATTTCACTGGAAATCATTTCCTTCCCATACATAGGAGTCCAGACTTCCTTGTGGCGCAGCTTCTGGCCTCACAGAATTCATTACATCTTTGCTATAATATTTTCTTTCTCCTATGGGACTCTTGAAGACAAACAGAACAATAATGAAAGGGACCTGCAAAAATGAACAATTCATCTGCACTGGGCAAATTTCAATATAGAAGGAGCTTTATACAGGACAGTATAATTTTGTGGTGCTCTTTAATTTGTACCACGTGAATTTGTAGCTGGCTGCTTAGTTTCTGATAAGAGAGTATAGACCCATTTCTTTATTCTTCCCTTTAATACATAACTATAAATCCTCAAATGACACACAACACAAAGAAAAGCTGGTTCCAAATAGAGGAAACGGTTTGGAAATGGAGAAACACAACAAAGGAGATGGTCCATTCGTTCCCTTCCCCACGGCCCCTAGACTGCCCAATAGACCCAAAGTACCCAGGCCTCTGTGTTTCTGAGCTCATGACCATGAGCTAACCAGAGCTCTCAGCTCAGGCAAGCATAATCTCTGTAGACTGGACACCAGTGATTCTGAGAACCATGGGGTAAACAGAATGTGAATGAGTGAATGAATGAGTGTGTGTCTGTGGGGGGGGGGGCGCAGGGAGTGGAATAAAGAGAGAAGGGGAAGGGGAGAAATCTGGTTATAGAAAGGATCCTCAATTATAAAATTATTTTGTTGCTATACGTGTCTAAGGCTCTAACATTCAATTGAGAGATACTAGGGCAGTTGAAACGGGAAAGTCCCCTCTCCCTTTGTTCCCCTGTGAATTTAAGTCACTTCTCTCCTAGAGCTCCCTTTAGAGAAAGCAGGAACAGGGAAAAGCCCCTGGAATCCCAAGTTCCTTTCAGAAGAAAATATAGACACCACGAAATGTGGGTGGAATCAGCAGTAACCATTGGCTTAGATTTTTGGTCTCTCTTCCTTCCCTTATAAATCTGATCATCTCAATGAAAAGTGCAATTAAAATGTAGATTAAACTAAACTACTAGTCACAAAACCAACCTAAAA
>CABHPQ010164884.1:0-45678 GCA_902168405.1 Peromyscus aztecus | reverse complement strand
GACACAGCACTATACCTTGTTTTATGCAGTTTTGTTCTGCCAGGAGAGTGAGAAAACAGTCAGCTTACAATGAATTTTCAGCAGGAATCAGCATCTTGGAAAACAAATGCTCCTGACAGGAAAACGTAAGGCCTAAAACTAACATGTTTATATCTGCTTTGAGAGGAAAGTGCATCCGGTTCTAATGAACTTGGATTGGACAGTGCCCAAAGTGATTCAGAATTCTGTTTGACATCACAGGCTCCCCTATTTTGAAGGTGCCCTGGGTATTTTCTAGAGCCATCCCCATATGATGCTACATTTCTTTCCTCAGTAACATCCACTGAACACAGCAGCTCATTTTTAGTGTGGAACCTTCATTAAAACAAAACAGCTACTTCAAGATACTTGTAGCTGGTAGAGATACCTTCCTCAGGAGCTTTGCCTCTGGACTGTGCTTGTTGGTCTTTTCTGGGCTATTGGTGAACTCTACAAGCAAATGAAACTTATAAGCTGCATTTTAGACATTGGGGATCAAAGATCATATGCGTGCTCCCCATGCCCTCCACACCATATTTCAGCACTTTCTGCTTGTCAATCCTCTCTAGTGTTTGGACTTAAGATGGTAATGTGATGGGTCAGTTTGACTAGGGTACACACCAGTTTAGATATTGCCGTGAAGGTGTATTTTCAGATGTGATAAACATTTAAGTCAGTAGATTTTAATGCAGCAGATCATCCTATAAAGCAGGGGCGGGACTCATTCGATTATTTGGAGGCTTTAAGAGCACAGAATATCTATCTTTCTTTTTCTCTATAGATGTCCAAATATTGCACATGCTATCTGCAGTAATTTGCAAAACTTAAAGGAAGTAGCATGTTGAACTGAAGCAGTGAATTGACATCCTTCAAGAGAACTGCTTGCTTGTCTGTTACTGAAGATCGAAACCAATGCCTTAGTGATTAAAAGCACATATTCTGTTGCTGAACTTCAATCCAACCCCTTATATTGGTGTTTTGAGGAACCTTTTCTCAATTCTAGAGAAACCACAGTATCATTCAATATTCAGTAATTCAAAATACTTCTAGATGCTTGGTGACATAAACATAATGGAGATTGCAATACAAGATGATTCTATGATCTTATTTCTTAGCCTATCACTCAAATTGCAAACAAGTGAGTATTAGGAATGGCATTAGCCAAAAAGATGAATGATGGTTGCCTCATCTCCCTAGTGACAGAGAAGAGAAGAATAGTCATACTCTCATGTGTAGGGAGTTTTAACGTTTGTAAACTATATTCCAAATTGTTTCTCATGGGAAAATAACTTTGATCATATAAGTAGACAGTGATTCAATTTCATAGATAGCAAAATAGGACCTGAAAGTGTTCCTTGATTAGCCCAAGGCCTCTAAACCCACAAGTAATAGAACACAGACTGTATTTTCCCCACTACCTTTTCCCATGGATTTCTCACAATAAGTAGGAAGAAGAACTACAGATGAGATAATTTCATGGCTGTGATATTCACTCATGGGAACCTGAACCATTTTGACCAGGAAATGCAAAGAAAAATCTTGGCCAAGTTCTGGACTCCATCGCCAGAGGCTGTTGTCCATTCCAGCCTGAAGAACACCAAAAGCATTAATGGAAATATACATTGGGAAATAAAAGACGTGAGAAAATGTCTCAAACTGGCTAGTTTTCATTTCCTGTTGGCTTTTCCAACACATTCTTGGCACCAGATGAGAGTAATGTGGTAATTGGTAAAATGTATCTGTGAGATGCTAACCATTTAGAGACTAGGGGATAGTGACATACCCATGATGTCCTAGGGGTTTGTCTGGACAGCCTGAGGTTTTCCTGTAGCCACTGTGGTAGGCTTTTGGTCATATCAAGTATTTTGTTTTTGAGGGAATATTAAGGCATTGGCATCATGAAACTATCTGTGTTTCTGCTGGAGGATGTGATCTTTAAATGACAATAAATCAGCTTTGTTTCATGTTTACTTTATCTGTGAACATACAAGTGCAGTCTTGTCTTGTTATAACTTGTATAATTACCCTTCCTTCCCATCACAATATGAAACTAGAAGCCACAGTGTGCCCTATTTTAAAGACACTTGCCCAGGCCCTGTACTTTGAAAACACATTCAATAAGAGTGCTAACACTCACATTTGAAAAAGATTCTCATGTCATGATGTAACAGCAGAAGCTATGATTTACTGAGCACCTACTAAGAGCCAGGTATTTTATAGATGTGACACGCACTTTTCATAAAAATCTTCAAGAGAAAAAAGAGAGGCCTTCAAGAGAAAAAAATTGATGCTCAGTGAAGGAAAATAACTTACTGAAGATCACATAGAAAATATGCAGTCTAGGAAGATATTCCTGGCAGGTGTTGTTGAAACAACACTGAAGTGTTTGTCTTCAGATTTTATATAAAATATAACAACTATTTACCAGGAAGAAATCTCTCTGTCACCCTTCCAATTTAAATTACATTAATGACAAAAAAAAACCTTCCATTGGAAAAAATACTTACACTTTAGAACTGAGAAATTGAAAATTATTTTTGTTAGATACTTAATTGATAAAGAAATTAAGAATGTGTCATTTATTCCACTTGATCCTAAAGGTTGTACCTAAAACCATCTCTTCTACTGCTCAATTGGTTAGATATATTCTTAAAAGAAATTCATTTGTCCTCTTAAAAACCATTAACACAGCAAATACTCCGAAGTATATAATTTTAGGAAATGAGACCCAGAGGCAAAGAGTTATAGTAGAAATGATTTTAGCTTTGAGAGAGGACCAGAGTCTATGGGGAGGCAGACCTTAAATTGACAATTCCAGAAAGTATATTGGATCCTAAAATGTATCTATAGACCACAAACCAGAACAGTCAAAGATCCTATAGACCACTCCCAAAAGATGTCAAAAGCCAGAGTGGACCAGGTCTGGTGAAGCTGAGACTTTCTTTTCATTCATTTTTTTCCCTCTCATTTGAAGGGGCTTCTAATTCTAGACAATTCTAGGATTTTCTCTCAAATGTGTAGGGATACGTTTTGAAAGGTGTGTTAATCATTTTAAATCATATTTATTTTGTTGTCAAACAGAATATAGAAACAAAAATCTCTCCTGATAAGTGACAATTAAAAACCCCAAATCTACTACAGAAGTTCTTAGAAACAACTGAGTTCACAAGGGAAGAAGGGAAGGTTTCAAGCAAAGACGTACAGTGGAGGGACAGAGGTCTAGCAGAGTGGATCCTGGGGTTACTCATGAAAGCAGGCCAGAGTGGGGAAGCACTCAGAGTTGCTGAGGTCTTGACCATAGTAGGCTGGGGGCTGAATGCTCCACCATCTGGAGGGGAAGATCTGGGCATGCTCATGAGTGAGAGTTTACATTTAGACTGGGTCAATCTAAGCTTCTCCAAAGCCTACACTTTTAGTGAAAGGTATTATGGACTTCAGTTTTGCTTCCTAAAGAAAGGTGTTGTTCACAGCAACTGTTCCCTGTAAGGAGCTTGGAATATGGGAAATTGCATCCCAGTTTAATTATACTATGCCAACACCACTTTATGTAAGTGGCTCTATGTGTTCTAGATCATTTTTCCAGTGAAAGAAGTTCATCTCAATTGTGCTTGGCTCTTTTGTAATGACTTAAACTTGCTCAAATGTTCATTAGAAAGGTCTGCTCCAATTCACATTTTCTCTAATGGGTATACCACAAACTCTACTTCCATACTCTCCCTACCAACCTTTGGGTAATATAGAAAAAGAGTAGTTTATTTATTGCCAATCTGATAGAACAAAAAATAGCATATCTTTAAAATGATGCATAGATCTCATTTCCCCTCCAAGTCAAAGACCCTCCACATATACATCAAGTCTAATAATTTTCACCTGCAGATCATTATTCTACATTTATTTATCGATTTATCTAGTTTTCAATCCAGTTGCTTTGTTTTTTTGCATAAAAAGTCTTGTTGGCAGTTAATTATCCTTTGCATTTATGCAACATGCGTTTTATTCCTATGTCAGACTATCAATGTTTAACTTGTTGTTTGTTGAGTTTCTATTGTCAGTCCTACAGAGCAGGCATTATTATTTTTCCCACCAATTCAGGGATGAGGAAGAAAGTTGAGGCACTGATAGAGCCAAAGTGAAGATCTAGAGAACTTAAACTTTCTGTTTGGTACAGCTGCTGATGCTCACTCCTAGCGAATTGGTTTATTGTGTGCTTTGTAATTAAATACTGTGAGCTCATCTCTTAGATTTTATCTGAAAGGATCCAGAGGAACATGAGATGAAAGCATGTGCCTCTAGAGAAGATTTCATTTGCCTGTACTAGACATGCTGGGGATTCACTTGCCATTTGTAACAGTTGTATTGAGATATAATTTATATGACATAAAGTTTACTTGTTTAAATTGTAGAATTCAACAATTTATAGTATATTTGCAGACTTACACAATGATGCTCATAATCTGATTTTGTGATATGTTTATTCTGCTCAAATGAAGTCTTGTAGCCACTAGAATCCATTACCCACTCTTTTTCATCCCACTCATACACTTTATATCTTTGTGTGTTTCTTTTCTTGGAATGTTTCACAAAAACAGTATTATTCAGTATATAGTTTTTATGACTGTCTTCTTGCAATTAGAAAAACATTCTGTGTTACTTTCTTGGCTTTGGTATTCATGGTAAATACAAGTTTTATAAATTAAATCATCAAACTCACATGATATGCAAGTTTACAACAAGTTTCTTTTCTAGTAGACATGCTATTGCTTAGCTATCTCTCTAAGATGGTTGGGAGACAGAGGGGGTAAAACCTGGACAATAGATAGCCCAGGGACCTAAAGTAAGACCAAATACTACTGTTCTACTAAAAGGACATAGCGATAAAATGACTGCTAATGATATTCTGCTATACTCATAGATCAGTGCCTTGCTTAGCCATGATTAGAGAAGCTTCCTTCTTCAACAGATGGTAATAAACACAGAGACCCACAGACAGAAAATATGCAGAGACTGAGTGACCTTTGAACATTCAACCCTAAATGGGATGCTTCCATCATATCCCTGCCCTCAGGGTTCAGAGAACCCTGCAGAAGGGGAGGCAGAAAGAGTATGAGTGAGAAGGGATGGAGGACACCAAGAAAAAAAGGCTCTCTAATATAAAACAATAGGATTGACACACGTAAGAACTCATAGAGACTGAGGCAGCATGCACAGTGCCTGAACAGGTCTGCACCAGATGGTATTGTAGAGCTGAAATAAGTGGACACAAGCCCCCATCCCTAAGCCAGGAGCAATCTCCAATTGATAACCACGTGCAAACAAAAATTTAATTTTCTTCAAGGGAGTATCACTGGGGAAAGAAACTACTCTTAAGGGTAGGTCACATGCCCAGCAGGAGATAGCCAACAGAAAATGAAGAAAATGAACTCAACAGCACCTTGGAGGTTCCTTGTCTCATAATGTTGTATCAGGGCTTTTATTTTTTTATAAAGAGGAAACTAAATCTTATTTATTTTCTTTTATTTATATCGCTTTTCTCTATCTTTTGTTTTGCCCTACATTAACTTTGCATATATCTTGTGGCCTCCATTTTAGTGTTTTTATGGGATTCCTCATTATATGAACAGATGGGTCTCTGAGTCTGTATCCATGTTAAGTGCCTTTTCTTGGGCTCTTCTTTTCTTTGTTTGTTTTGTCCTATTCCGATATATTAGTTCTTATTTTATCCTATCATATTATGTTTTATTATTATCCTGCAGAAGCCTGTTGGTTTTTCTAATGAGAGATAGAAAGGGGAGGTATTCAGATGGGGAGGATAGTCGGGGAGGAACTGAAAGGAGCAGAGGGAGGAGAAACTGTAGGAAGGATATATCATGTAAGAAAAATCTTATTTTCAATAAAAAAAAAGAAATCTGGAAAAGAAGAATAAGATGATGAGGAGAATGAGATTCTTGAATCAATCAGTCAATAAACAACAGAGACAAATCAACAGAACTTGTGATGTCACATCCCTGTGGGAATTACCCTCCTAAGCAGAGGTGTCCTTCATAGCAATCTGTTTCTGTACCGTGATTGAGGCCCGAGTAGTTAATGTTGGCTAAGGTATTCTCTGTTAATTCCTTCATTAAGAAAATAGTTTTTTATGCTTATACATTATATTTTGTTAGGAGAATTTTACATTCTCTAGATTCATTGATATTTTCCCAAAAATTGTAGTGCAGTGGTGAGCATGACATGCCCATTGTAATAATAGATAAAATTTCCATGATATATTAGGAGGCTAGCAAGATAGTCATGAATATAACTCTTATCCAGGAATTGGTGAATATTTGTTTACCCATCAGTCACTTTTGGTACATATTTCCAGCTCCTTCCATGACTGTTCAAGAAGCATATGAGATACGTCACTGAGAAAAATGAAGACCCCTGCTCAAAGAATATTGCTTCATTTAAGGGTATTTAGGAATGTACTTTTTAAAATTACAAGGATACATATATAGGATGGCTTGGAGGGAAGAAAGTGAATGAGTAATTTATGTAATTTTATTATAATATCAAAAACTTAAAATATTACATATGGAAAAATCATAAGATTCAAAACTATAGAATTAAACTGTCCCACTTTAAAAATAGGCAAATAAGTTGAAATGTCATGGCATATACAAACACACAGCATCATCCATTCAGATCTTCTTTGGTTCATCTTACTCCCTGATTATGCCCAGCATGAGGAGGGAGCCAGTAATACATGGGGCTTACTTTCTGCCCATGTGGCTCTTGCCAATGTCAGCTCAGATGCAGGGTGTGGAAGATCAACTCATCTGCATTGGATCAGGGCAGACTGAGGTAGGGCACACTCTAGAGCTTCCTGTGGAGTGAGCAGAGAGGGAGATCACACACTGTCACACCATTGGCTGGCTCATCAATCCTTTATCTGCTTTCTCCTTATTGGTCTTTTCTGGGAACCTCCTTTTTTTTTAATTTTTATTCATTTTACATATCAACCATAGTTCCCCCTCCCTCTCCTCTTCCCCTTCTCCCCCACCTCTCCCCAACCTAAAACCTGTGAAAGATTTCAGAATCTGGCCCAAGGCACAGCCCTAGCAAATGGTGGACAAACGCAGCAGAGAGGAACGTAGTTTTGAGAGAGTTTCATGCTTTTGTTTGCATGCTATGTACTAATAAATACGCCCTCCATCTATTCTTCTAAAATCTAGCAAACTAAGCCATAGCGCATTGTCTTCTAAAGCATTCATAGAGAAGCAAATCTGTAGCAGTGAGTTACAAAGATATCTCAAACTCCTACGGTTACTGCTGCACATTACTTTTCAGGAAATGGGTCTGCTATCTGTTGCCCAGGTTAGCCTTGAACTTGAGATCCTTCGGCTTCAGTTTCCATATTAATGGGGATTATAAGTGTGTATGTCAGTATATATTAGTCTACACAGTTTTTGAACCTCTGCACCTTCTTTCATATGGAGAATTATGTCAGATGACTGGTCTTCTATTCAGTGTCCTTTTTTTCTTTTTTAAAATGAAATAGAGAAACACGTGACAGATTTGGTATGACTCTCACTGCTCAGTATAAGGCTTTTATTTAAAAAATAAAAATAAAAGAGGTAAATAAAATGCAATCAAATGAGGACTAAAATTATCAGAATTGTTTTGATCAACTGCAGGGCATTCTTGGAATAAAAGTTTCACTCCTGAAGAAAATACGGAAAAAATAGCAATGTTTTCAGTTTCTCATACAAAATAGGCTTTGTCAATGTTCCTTTGAATCTGGTAGGTAAAGAATGGGGCTCATGTGTCTGAAAGATTTCTTAATAAAGCACAGCCCCTTCCCAAGGAAGAAAAGCTACAGAACACAGGAATGCCACGTGACATCTGTAGTGACCCAGCCGGCCATTCCTGAGTGCTAACAAGGCAATTCCCAGGAGCATGGGAAGCAAATCTGGGAGGATAAAAACATGAAATGAATCAAGCATGCAATTGATTTTCTGTTCCCTCATTTTTTTCTTTCTGTTTTGGTTTGCAGGGGGGGAGGAGAGTTTTATGATTTTTATCATCATTGGGACATTAGTATTCAGAGGAAGAAAAATGCCTCTTGAATGAGACGTTTGTGGGGAAAATTACAAGGGAGAAGATTCTGCCTTTGACCGGGTCATGCCCTCTGAGGATTTGGGTGGATCAGAATGGCTTCTCATGTTTTTTCTGCTCCCCTAATGGAAGTAAAATAACAACATAAAATAGAGGGGATGGAACAGTCAGCAGGAGGATAAATACCAAGGAAGCGATGTAAACACAGCCCCCAATTTCCCCAGTGAGAAAGAGAATGAGGAATGTGTTATTTATCTCTCTCGGCAATCTGCAAGGCAGAGTATGGAGCCACCCCCTTTGGGAATATCGCCTATAAATAATCAACGGATTGCAGGACTGGTTCCTTGAAGCCTCCCTTGTTCTTTCCCAGCACTGGAAGAGTAGACTCCTTAGCATGACTATTAAAGGGAATTTTCTGTAGCCCTGTGCATCATATAAGGATGGAAGAGTGGCTCACAGCACAGCCAATGATTCAAGACTGCCTCATACTCGTAGGTGAATTTATAATTTGAGTTAGTAAACCATCCAGCCTGGGCCCATTTGAGTGTGTTAACTTCAGAGCAAGCTTCATTTACTCATCTGAAAAAAGGGATAAAACTCATCTTAATTCTTACTTAATGAGATTATGATAAGAAATTAAGATGCATTTACATAATGACTCATATATATATACACATACATATATATATACACACATATATATATATATATATATATGCCTACACTCACACATACTCCCTAAATGAAGTATAGCAATTAGTCTTGCCTTTGTTGTTATTAATTTTATTAATATCCATTACTAAGTAGAAATCTCATGTCTTCAATACTCAAACCCATTCCTCTTTTCTTTCTAGAGTAACTGCTGTTCGGATGCTGAATGAGTACTTGAGATATAACTAGCTTGCTTATAAACTTTCTTCAACATCCTATCTCTGCTCATTCAGTTCAAACGTTTCCCAGGTAAACATAAACCTGATTCATCCATACACAATGCAAACTGATAGGTTTTCTTTCTGTGCTGGCTAATTTTCTAAGCTTGACATATACTAGAGTCATCTGGAACCCCAATCAAGAAGATGCCTCAATAAAACTGGCCTGCAGTAATGGATATAGATCATTTTCTTCATTGGTGATTGATGCAGAAGCACCCAGCCCATTGTGAGTAGGGTCACCCCGGTCAGGTGGTACTGGTGTCTATAAGAAAGCAGGCAAAGCAAGCCATGGGGAGCAACCCAGTAAGCAACATCCTCCATGACCTCTGCATCAGCTCCTGTCTCCAGGTTCTAACACTGTTTGAGTTTCTGTCCTGACTTCCTTCAGGGATGGACTATGGATATGGAATTTGTGATGGTTTGAATAGGATAGCCCCCATAGGCTCATATATTTGAATGCTTGGACATTTGGGAGTGGCATTAGTTGACAGGGATTAGGAGATGTGGCCTTGTTGGAGAATGTGTGGCCTTGTTGGAGGAAGTGTGTCACTGGGGGTAGGATTTGGGGTTTCAAATGCTCAAGCCTAGCCCAGTGTCTTGCTCTCCCTGCTGCCTGTGGACCAGGTAGAGAACTCTCATCTTCTCCAGCACCATGTCTGCTTAAATGCCATCATGCTTCCCACCATGATAAAAATGGACTAAACCTCTGAAACTGTAAGCAAGCCCAATTAAATGCTTTCTTTATAAAAGTTGTTGTGGTCAAGGTGTCTCTTCACAGCAATAGAACACCAAGACAGAAGTGTAAGCCAGATAAACCCTTTCCTTCATATTTTATTTTTGTTCATGGTGTTTCATCATAGAAAGAGTAGCCCAAACTAAGACACTTTCCAAATAGTCTACCATCTTTGATAAAGTATTCATGGAAATGAGCTTAAATGATGCAATTCTTATAAGAACATCTGATCTTTAGAATAAAGGACAGGAATGACAGTTTATCCATATTCCTGGGCTTATGGTGTCAACAACACACATATTCAAGGAATGTGTAGGCTTTGGTTGAAGAAAGGAGGCTAGAAAGGGCACTCTATCCTTGCTAAACTGACAGAAATGGCATTAGGGCAGACAGAGCTTACTTATAAGAATATTACTTTGCTATGTGTGCATTTTGTCATATATTTATTGTCTTTGAGTATGTGTGATGTATGTGGATAACATTGGCATGAGTGTACCAAAGAGTGAATGGAAAAACCATGTAGGGGTCAGAGGACAACTTTGGATGTCGATCTTCACCTTCCTCCTTATTTAAAGTGGGGTCTCATTGTTGTTTGCTTCTGTTTGAATTGATCTGGAAATGTCTTGAAATTCTCCTGTCTATGCCTCCCACTCAACCATAGGACTACTTCAATATAGACAAGTGCTACTGTTTCTGGCTTTATGTAGTTTCTAGGAATTCAAATTTGGGTCTTCATGTTTGGATATAAAGCCCTTTCCCTACTAAGGCATCTCCTCAACCCATGTTTAGAATTAAAAGTATTTCCCTCAGGGACATAGAGATGGCTCCACTTGCTGCTGCTACAGAGTGCTTGGATTTGATTCCCAGCACCACATGGTGGTTCACAACCACTCTAACTCCAATTTCAGGAGATCCTATGTCCTTTTCTGACTAGTGTGACAACCAGGCACTGTAGTTGAAGTTATCCTGTTCCCGCCCGGCTCCCACGGCCCTCAGACCCAAGCAAACACACAGAGACCTATATTATTTATAAACTGTATGGACTAATGGCTCAGACTTCTTGCTAGCTGTTCTTATATCTTAAATTGACCCATTTCTATAAATCTATACCTTGCCACGTGGCTCATGGCTTATTGGTACTTTGCATGTTGCCCCTGGACAGCAGACTGGCATCTCCCTCTCTCAGCCTTCCACTTCCCAGAATTCTCTTCTCTGTTTGTCCCACCTTTACTTCCTGCCTGGCTACTGGCCAATCAGCATTTTGTTTATACAGAGCAATATCCACAGTAAGGCACATGGTGCATACACATGCATACAGTCAAAACATTCATATATATCTTTGTTAAAAAGTGTTTCCCTCAAAAATGATTTTCATTCTCTATTCCAGCTCAGTGGCATCTTCTTTTGTCTTCTGTTCCTCATAGTATCCTGCAGTCCTCCTCTGAAGACTTTATTGTTATTAAGAACTGAATATATAGTCATGCATGTTGATGGGGCAGAGCTGGATACAAATGTTCCTAATGATCAGCCATCTCCCATGCTAGGCTGTACATTTGCTCTAAAAGACAGAAATAATTTACACTTGTATCCTCAGGGCCTAGCTTCCTACCTGCCTGATATCTTGTGTGTGTTATTAATCAATTTTTGAAATATTAAGAGAAGAATGAAGGATGAATAGTGTAGTAAGAAAACTCCCTTGAAAACACTGGGGTGTTGTATTGGAAAAATAGTGATATAGATTAAATATCAAGGTAGATCTCCCTGTCCTTGCCTCCCAATGGCCTATGCCTGCCCTACTCTTTTATAACCTTCATGTGTTTGTTTTGTGTGTATATATATTTCAAAATTATAGGGTTTTATGATTCCCCTATTTTTATTAGAAATGTTTGTGTTATTCTAGCTAGTAAGAACACAAATATAATAGTGTTTTCTGTTATTGAAAGAAAGAATAGTTGAGGAACTTACTGGTTTCTTCATTATACAAGTACCCATTGAATAGCTATATGCTAGACTTTTGTGGAGGCTGAAATGACTACATGGGCCTATCTGTGTAGCAGTGATGGAGAATGAAAAAAGAGATGAATAGAGGTTTGAGATTATAGCACTGTAGAGAGGTAGGCAGGAGAATTGTAAGTCCCAGGCCATTCTGGGCAACATACTAAAATCTTGTCTCAAAATAAAATAAAATAGAATGAGGATTTAAATGACAGAAGGAGAAAAGGGTTTAAGGAGAATAAAAATAAACAGAATGGAGAGGAGAAAAAAATACAAGCAAGTTAATTCATTGAGCATAATGATGCTCTATGTTTTAAGCATCCTATTCCTATTCACTTTATAGATGTTGAGGCTGAGAAGTCAACAGATTAATAGGGTTATTAGGAGGGCCTCTATGGTCCTAGGTCTGACCTCTTGTGGTCTCCATTCTGGAGTTCTGACACCTCCTCAGCTGACAGAAAAATACACAAGTTAAACAGACCATTGAAGTGATGTGGTATATGATTTGGTTAAGTTCTGTATCCTTTGCATTTGAAGACTAGTACTTATTCCTCTATAGTTTTCCTCTCAGTAAATTGACATGTGTACCCTACCTTCACACTTATCCAAACAGAATGGCCTCCTGCAGCAAACCACAGGGAGAAAAACTATTTTGCTCAAAAGGTACAACCAGTTTGCAGGCATGGGGTGAAGACAGGGTGGGGTGGGTGGTGACAGGCAAGGATCCAACTGAAGCCTCAAGCCTTTTGGCTCCTAGCCTCCATTCTCCCTTTTCTTCTCTTGTGGCTTTTAAGTTTTATTCACTATTTCAGTGGGATTTGGGAACGGGGTTTGAAGTTGCTGTAATAGAGGTGCCAGAGGCAAACTTTGATTCTTCAGCTTCCAAAGAAAACAATTATCCTAATCTGCTTTGCCATCCTGCTTCTCCTCTGACCGTGGAATTTCACTGGGCTCAGAGAACACATTGGAGGAAGAGACACATGTGATGCTGCAGTTGTGATGGATTATATGAGTACGGTTTGCCCAAATTTCCCTTTCTCCCCCACCACCACTCATTTTATTAACATTGTATCATGAGGTATCTATCTAGCACTTCATAGAATTAGCATTCACTGAATTCTTCTTGAGAGTCCTATACTATTCAGATACATACAATACATTTCCTCATCCAGTTTCCATGATAACCCACAAAGTATTATGACCATAGTCCTTACTTATCCCAATGAGGTTATCGAACCTTCTCAAAGCTACACCTTTTAAGAGGGGCCAGTATTCAAGAGGAGCCAGAAGTGTTATCTGACTTCATAGCCTGGGTTCTTAATTCATTCTCTCAAACATTTACCGCCACTCTATATTATTTAAATATCAGAACAAAAGAAGGAGACAAAATTATTTCCCCCAGGTCACATAGCCTACATAATGTGGTAGAATTTAAATTGAGACCATTCTGATATCACTTTCCCAGTTCCCCAAACACCTGGTAGATGGTGCTATACTAGGACCAAGAATGAGTTGGAGTGATTTACACTTCCAAAGACATTGTGAACCTAGTCTTTAATGGCTGAGTCATCTCTCCAGACCTAGTTCCTCTACATATATGTTACAGTTGTACAGCTTGACTTTCTTGTGGGACTCCTAACAATGGGAACAGGCCTTGTCTCTGACTCTTTTGCTGGCTTTGGGGACCCTATTCTTCATAATGTGTTGTCTTGTTCAGCCTTAATATGAGCAGAGGTGCTTGGTCTTACTGCGACTTGATATGCCATGTTTTGTTGATATCCATGGGAGTGGATTGGGGGACATACAGAAGGTGGGGGTAGGGAATGGGAGGAGGGGAGGAAAGGGAAACTGTAGTCAGGCTGTAAAATAAATAAATAAATAAATTAATTAATTAATAAGATGTTGTTTGGTGAATGGTGGTTGTGTGCCAAGAGCAGGGTGGACACTAGAGGATCAGTGTTGCTAGAGTTTTCCTGCCTGACCCACGGTCAGGATAAATCTCTTTCACCTGCTAGTCCCACAGCCGCTCAGACCCAACCAAGTAAACACAGAGACTTATATAGCTTACAAACTGTATGGCCATGGCAGGCTTCTTGGTAACTGTCCTTATCTTAAATTAATCCATTTCTATAAGTCTATACCTTGCCACATGGCTCGTGGCTTACCGGCATCTTCACATGCTGCTTGTCCTGGCGGTGGCTGGCAGAGACTCCCTCCGCCTTCCTGTTCCTTTTATTCTCTCTGTTAGTCCCGCCTATACTTCTTGCCTAGCCACTGGCCAATCAGTGTTTTATTAGCAACACATTTGCCATACAGAACATCCCACAGCAGATCAGTCCTTCTTTGTTCAGGCATCTGTGGTGATTCCACAGCTTGGTTATTAGGAATTATCTCATTGTCTCTTTACAAACATAGATTTACAGGTATCTATCTTTGGGGGGGGGGGCTAGTTGTTTGTTCTTTGGTTTTTGGTTTTTGTTTTACTTTGATTCCTTTGGTTAAACACCCAGGAGTAGTAGAGCAATATCAATCATATGGTTATTCTAGCCTTAGTCTTCTAGAAACCTAACACCTAGTTTGCTCTTTAAAGAACTCAGGTTTGTGAGACATTTTCATTTCTTTATCTACAACCTCCTATTAAAGATAGTGGGGTGGGAAAATACTTTCAGATAAGTGCATTAAATAACTCAGTTACAAATATGGCTTCTATAAAAGCATCTGGTAGGGGCTGGAGAGATGCCTCTAAGAGTCCTTAAGAACATGAACTGCTCTTCTAGAGGACCTAAATCAGGCTCCCAGCACCTACATGGTGGCTCACAGTCATCTATAACTCCAGTTCCAGGGGATCCAATACCTTCTTCTGACCTCCACAAGCACCAGGCATCCACAGTTACACACACATTCCTGCAAGCAAAAGTACTCATATACATAAAAGAAAAATGATTTAACTCTTACTCATCCTGTTGTAGTTAAAAACTTAAAAAAAGATATTTTACCTTTCATCTTCAGGTAATAATAAGACTTCACTTTCACAGGAAGACGGTATGGATTTTAATCTTTATGCATAAGTATGTACCATTAGAACTTCTATCCATTTTATCTGAGGTACATGGTTTGGTTGTAGATAGGAAGAGGCCAGCTCAGTGATAATGGATAATGATCCAAGTTGGCCCCCACAGTTAAGTGTCACTGTAGCAGGAAATTGGTGATTTGGGGTTGTTATGAAGTGAACAGTTATTTCACATCAATTGATGCTGGATGGCTCTATTTTTGCTAAGCTGATGCAAAACGGCTCAGTGTCCAGGAAGTGTTTAGCAGTAAGAGAGCAGGCATTGATTTAGTTGTAAGGTCAGAGGTTCAAGAAGAATGTGGGAACTAAAGATGCCAGAGGAAGACCAAAGCTGTCACATCAGATGAGGCCTTTGTGCCTGTCTTTTAGTTGCTAATTCCTGTGGGATGCCTGGGTAGAAGGGAATCAAGCCACAGGATCCCCAAGCCTCTTATGGAATGCTGTCAAATGCAGGTATGGAATTTTGTTCTTGTAAATAAATTCTCATAGCATTGTGTAATCTGCCCTGGGGTTTGACACAATCCCACTGCATAACTTTCACCCAATTGTCCTCCTTTCCATGTCTAGTGCCTGTTTACTCATCTGGGCACTGCACAGAGGCACATAACATCCTTTCATGGGCTTTTTATACAGATAAACACCATGCATGCTCTGCGCTTCACCAACATTTTAAATACTCACTGAAAAGTGAGCCCAGCACTTCTGAATTTATACTTGAGAAAATGATGGTTCAAAGAGTCAAAACAAATTTGGCCAGTGTCACATAGCTAGGATTGAAACAACAAGCCTCTACACCTATATATGGTATCACAGAGATTTTCTTACTCATGATATGCCATTCTGCAGTTACAAACTAGCTGCCTTCCTATATGAACTATGTACCTTTTAACTAGGGTTCTGCTAGTTTTCAGTGTGGAAAGAAGTCTTGCTTCTAGGACCATGGTGTGATATCATGGGTAGAAGCATGCTGTTCCTTTTCAAGTGTCCCACAGAGAGTAATAGCCTGCACCGATCCCCATGCCAGCAGACGCTGTGAATAGATAACTTTGAATGGTAAGAAGGACATTATCATTGTCAATATGATTCAAGTTAGTGAGGAGGAAAGAGTACCTGGATTGCCTGGCGAACATGATCTAATCACAGATCAAAGTGGAAGGAAATGTGGGCCAGATCAGAACTGAGACAGAGGGAGGAGCAGGGGAGATGGGGAGGTGGAACAATTTGATAACATAATCTTGAGTTTTAGCTCTAGATGCTGAGTGGCCCCCATTTCCTAACAAGTAAAAGGAGACTTGGGTACTCAGCCACACGTGTACTAGTTTCTGTTTAGTATAACAAAATACTGAGAACAGGGTAACTTTGTAAGGAAAATGAATACTTTTGGCTGACAGTTCTCAAGCTTCAAGGCACAATACTTAGCATAGGCTCAGTTCTGATGAGGACCATGAATGGAAGTAAGAGAGATGAAGTGAATAGACAGGGAGTAAGAGACTGGGGTTCTACAAACCTCACTGAGGACCTTAGGTGACCCAAGGCATCCCCACTAGTCTCTACCTCTTTAATGTCTACAACCTGACCTCTACCCAGAGAACCAAACCACAAACACATAATCATTTAAGGGACAAACCACATCCAAATTATAGCCACATGGAGCCAAGTTGAGTTCTTCCCTAGAATCTCCAAATTGAAACACAGTCTTCTAACAACTTAATTTTAATCTATTCAGATCTACACCAACTGCTCATTCATCTGCTAATTAAAATAATAAATTTTTATTGACTTAGGCCACTAAGCCACTAAGATGATATAAGAGTTATAGAAAGTAACATATGAAATCTAAAATAGAGATATCAAACTAGATAGTAGAAAGATGGATGCAAAGACAGATTCATATAGTGGAAACTCTGCTTGTAGAGGGATTCAAGGCATCCTGAGATGATAAACTTTAAAGCAACATGAATCATGGGGTTCCATGAAGCTATAAGTATGCTTCTTTTGGGCAATGTCCAAAAGAAGACATCATGCCTTATTTTTGGAACTGGCTTAAAATAAAAAGTTTAAAAATTGACTCAATATCTCCAGCCAAAGACAAATTAAATATGACAAGGAACTTCTAAATTACTTATAATCTTTCCTTGTCTCTTGGGTTGTGACACTGAAGTCTGAACTGAATTATGCTGGATGAGGTTGCCAGACATGAAAAAAAAACAAAAAACAAAAAAAAACCAAATACTAATTTATACAATGTTATTCATGGGGAAAGAGGAGAATTTGATTTTTTCTCGAATATGAGGTAGAAAGAAGCAACCTGTATGTTTGATTTTTATCCTCAAATTACCTTAGCTGAATGTTTGTTGTTTGGAATCCTAATGTCTAGGGATGTGCAATGGCTAGTCAATGTCTCCAGAGAGAAGACAGTATTGCTATTACAAATGGTGATGTGCAACGATCTTAGCTTGGATGCTAAGGGATCACAGATGCTAGGTCTGACCCAGTTTTCTGTATTTCTCATAATCTCCTTTGCTTTGATACGCACTCTCTACATCTCAGTCTGTGAACCCTAGGCATCTTCATGAGTGAGTTCCAACAATGCCCTTCTCAGAAGCTTTCCACTCCCAGCTTTCTGAAGTCCCCCCAAAATGACCAACAGCCCCCAGGTCAACAGGAAGCAGTCTCAGAAGTCAGCACCCTCATTTCCTGCCCTTCTTGCCACCCCTAACCCCTCTTTTTTTTTTTTTTTTATAATAAACAAAAGGGAAGAATGTTAACATTCAGGCATTACAATAGTCTTCCCTTGGGGACCTAGCAGGGTGAGTCACCAACCAAAACCACTCCCTACTCCCATGCTCTTGCTAGCATTTCAGGCATCACCTGGCCAGCCCCTCCCCCCCCACATCCCCCCACCCCCACCCCTCACTGTAGCCACTAAGAGCCCTCCTTGTGCACATGCATTGTCAGCATTCAGGCAGATACCTGGCCAGCCCAGGGTCCTACGGCCTCTACATCACTACCTAGTCTGTGCATTATGATAGTGACGGCATAGTCTCTGTGTGCATGCGCTAAGCCCCCTTTTAAAGCAAGCTCCACCCATTCTTCCCCTCTCTTCCCACCACTTCTCCTTCAGAGGCAGGCCTCCATGTCCCTTCTCTCCCCCACCCTTCCAATAAACCACCAACATGAGTTTGCTGTATGGTGTGATTTGTTCTCACCACTGCTAAACTGTAACACTTGTCATTCTCCATCCTTATATCCAGTCCAAAGTTCCTCTCTGGGAGCCAGATTCATACACTTAATCTCTTTGATTTTTATGCTTATAAGTTGCAAAATGCACATGTTTAGAATAAGGTGCTACCCCCCCCCCCATCACACATGAAACATACTCTATTCCCAGCCTCTGCCCTCTACTGATTATGGAGAAAAGAAACCACTCCAAATGCTAAAGCTTGAATCCTAGAGTCAGTTCTCAATGCATATTTTCATGACTGTCAGCAATCAACCCATGCATGATTCTTACATTGTCAGAATACAAAATTCCATGAGCATAGCCCAAGCTATAACATCTCTTCTGACCTAGATAGATTTGTATGGCTTCCTAACTGGACCTCATCTTTCCACTGTGTACTTGTTGATAATCTGAATTTGTTTCTCAGTATCTATGTTGAGCAATTCACAACTGCCTGTAACTCTAGCTCCAAGATGTCCAATACTTCTGGCCTCCATGAATACCTGTACTCATAAGAATGAACCACACACACACATACATATAATTAAAAAAATAATAATAGCTAGGCCAGGCACTGGTGGTGCACGCCTTTAATCCCAGCACTCGGGAGGCAGAGGAAAGCAGATCTCTGTGAGTCCCAGGTCAGCCTGGGCTACAGAGTGAGTTCCAGGAAAGCCTCCAAAGCTACACAGAGAAACCCTGTCTCAAAAAACTAGAACAACAACAACAACAATAATAATAATAATAACTATGAAAGCTACAATAGTCTCTGAAAGAATGATCCTATCTAACAAAATTAAGTAATTCTTCAGTTTCTTCTACAGAACAGTTCTATTATTGGCCATTTAGTCCTAGCATAAAGTTGTTTCATTTCATATGATCAATCATAGTTATATTTTGGTGACCTTGGTGACCATATAACTCTCATCCAATATAGAAACTTAATTTGATTCAAGTACTGTGACTTTTTACATTGCTAGGTCTACCTTAGTGAGGAATTTTAACAAAGTGTGATAAAGTGGTATCCTCAGAGTCAAACAGACAGACAGGTAACACCTATACCAGGACTGGAATCGGATCTCTTGACACCAGTCTAATCTTCTTTCTATGCCATCTCACTAGTTTCTATCCATAAAGACACCAGGCAACACAGTCTTCATCTTACTATGTGACATCACCTCTTAACTCTAAGAGGTCCACATGTAATTTCCTTTGCCAAATACCCAAT
The DNA here is from genome assembly GCA_902168405.1 of Peromyscus aztecus. Lineage (NCBI taxonomy): Eukaryota > Metazoa > Chordata > Mammalia > Rodentia > Cricetidae > Peromyscus > Peromyscus aztecus. The sequence goes on along the minus strand of CABHPQ010164884.1, from coordinate 26,385 downwards.
TCTGTACTAGTTTCCATTCTGACTAGATGCTGTCTGGAAAACATGAAAGGGTGGAACATTTTTACACAGGACCAGAATTCCAAATTGGTTAAGGAGAATGTGTCCAAAGAACTTAGGTTGTCTGAAAAACATACATAGGTGTTCAAATGTGTGCATTTTCATGGAGAAAGAATATAGGATCTAGAGGGTGGTTTTGGTAAAAGGAAAGATTTTCATAAAGTATATGGAGGGTTGTGTTCTGCAAAATATAAAAATTAGATCTAGAAAACAGAAATCAAATGGTCTTATGATACGTGTGGCAATGCTAGAATACTAATATTGTTTATTAATCATGTGGTGAAGTTTCTGAACATGGAGAAGTTGTTACTGAGATTCTAATGTGATTCCCACTAATGCTTACTGGGTGTTATTTTATAGGAACCTCCTTTTACATTATACCACAATTGTGGAATCCTACAGAATGGACTGGGTGTGGCTGAGATGAATAAAAGAGGAATCAAGAAACTTAAAGTAGCATGAAAAATCATGTCTATGTGGTATGTGTCCATACCTCAGCCACAAGGAGAGCAATTGAGCTTTCTTTGGGTTACTAACCCAGAGGCAGACCCAAATTTCTGCTCCTACTTGCCATTAGCAAGTGACTCAAACTGTATGAACTTCTGATTCTCCACATTCATTGAACTAAATCACAACTTACCAGTGCATATCCCATGGAAATTCATTCCTTAACATGCTGACATAAGGGGTCAATTCTTAAAGGAATATAGGATATAGCATACATCATATATTATGATTCATGACGAGCCCTTTACCAATGAAATCCACTTTTCCATGGAATCACAGATATTTATTCTATAGATCAAAGTATTAAGAATTCTAAGGAAGAAAAGAAATGTAGTGCTTTTAAACATTTCTTTGAGATCCATCCTAAGTCATGGGGGAAAAAACGTTGCATTTTATTACTAGGAGTTACAGATAATCTACTCCATTCAGTATGAGCACTTGGCCAGGATCATCCTTTCTTAGTTTACTTCCCATTCATTCCCAAATGTCACACACTGCATTCCTGTAGATGTACTATGGAAAAAAACATCAAAATAAAGAGAAATAAGGGGTTGAGAATTAATAATTTTGTCAGAAAGATTTAAGAAGTTGAAGGATAACACAACACAATAGATTATCAACAAAGATGGGTCCAGAAATTTTTTGTATCTCTAAACCTTCCTGATAGTCCTTATATCAAAGTGTCTAATTCCTCTAGATTTGAATTTGGCTTAAACTTGTGAATTGCCCTTTCCCAAAGGATTCTATCCTAGTCTATGTCTATCTCTTAAGAGGTTTACTGTTTGAAACACAGATACTATGTAACTAAGTTTGAACTAGACTACTGAATGATGATGTTGATTGATTGATGATGATGATGGTGATGATGATGATGATGATGAAAGATCATGGGTAAGAATTAAAACTCTCTAGAAGACATCTAGCAGTCCCCCTAGCAGACACATAACACTGTGATGCCTGATACTTGAATGAATACTCTCTGGTATCACAGGTTGAGCAAATCTTCACCTCAACAAAGCTCCCTTTTAGAGACCTAGTGTGTACCATATAAAGAACAAAAACCACCAGCTATAAACCTAATCACAAATTAAAAAATCAGTTTTTATTCATAAGACACAAGAAATCAAGAAGGATGTTAGCTATCAGTAGTTAAAGAAAAGAATAGATTAGTTGTCTTATAATAAAATATAAAGAAAGCATGGCTTTAATGTTTTTACCAGATAAAAGCAAAAGCTAGAGGATGGTCAGGAAACTCTCAGTGGAGAGAGTGAAAAGTGAGTCAGAGAAGTGTGAAAATTACTACTGTAGAATGCTGAAAGGTGGCCTGTATGATGAGTAGAAATATTGCTGCCCATGTTAAAGAGGATATTTTAAAGAAAATTAAATACAAGCCAATGAGTTTGTGGATTTCACTAAGGAGATTTTGGGGGATAATATTGACTCTATTGATTGGTTCATTTATCTGCTTATTAAGGAAATAGGGACAGAATTTTAAAAAGACCTATTTCATCTCCAAGCAGAATTTAAAGGAATGTCCAACCCAAGTATGTCCAAGCCAAGACATACAAATTTGGAAATGAAAGTGCTTCTAAGGCTCTTCTACTCTAGTATGATATTAGCAGAAAAGGAAGAAACAGCCCTGTGGAAGACCTACCCATTTCTCTGGGGGAGGCCCGCTCCCACTTTTTCCACAGGGTACTCTTGGGGAGGGAGGAGGGAGAAATATTTAGATAGAAAGATAGATGGGGAGAGAAACAGAAACACAGGAAAACCTCAAGAGGACCTGGATCAATATCCACCAGCCCCTTCTGTCTCTTCAAAGGGGTTTTCAATAGGAACGCCAAGGGGTGGTTTGGAAGACTTCTCCCTAGCATGGCCAAGTGCAGACCCTTCCAATCACCTGGTTACGAGGTCAAGCAATCCTCTAATGGAGCCCTGCTGGGTAAGCAAGCTCCCATCTCACTAGGAAACCTTTGTGGGCCTCCATATAGACCCCAGAGAAAACTCACACCTAAGTGTTGCCAGCAAAATGTGAGCCTGCATCAATATCCTAGTAAGGTGGGACCGTAGACCCACTGTTAGACACCAGATATTTTTATGTTGCTGCCTTTACATCTGCCTCAGATTTTCCATAAAGCTTCTAAGAATCTTAGAAGGGGGGGGCGGGCCTTGGACCTGCCTCTACTAAATGTACCTCCCTATGGGAGGTCATACCTTCTTGTAGGAGGGAATGGCAGGTGGGTTAGGAGGAGGAGGTTGGAGGGGTGGGAGAAAGGAAGAGGGGGATCTTTGATTGATGTGTAAAATGAATAAAAATTTTTCTTAATAAATAAATAAATAAATAAATAAATAAATAAATAAATAAATAAATACTTTGTCCCTCAGCACCAAGTTTCATAGTCCCAAATGACGGACAGAAGCTTGACTTTAAGAGACATATACTTGTGAAATTTATTTCATTGGATATGTTATAATTATTATTCATTTTTATTTATTTATTTATTATTTATTTATTTATTTTACATGCTAAACACAGTTTCCCCTCCTTCCTCTCCTCCCAGCCCCCTTCACTTCCTCTCTGCCCTCCATCCACTTCTTCTCCATTTCTATTTATAAAAGGGCAGGCCTCCCATGGATATCAACAAAACATGGCAGATTAAGTTGCTGTAAAACTAAGTACCTCACTTCATATTAAGGCTGGACAAGACAGACCAATAGGAAGAATAGGGTCCCAAAAGCCAACAAAAGAGTCAAAGACATGCCCTACCCCCACTGTTTGGAGTCCCACAAGAAGACCAAGCTAAACAAGTGTAACATATATGCAGAGGGCCTACATCAGCCTCATGCAGGTTCCCTGGTTATTGGTTCAGTCTCTGTCAGTTCCATGAGCCCAAGTTATTTGATTCTGTGGGATTTTTTTTATGGGGTTCTCTAATCCTCTGGCTCCAACAATCGTTCCTACCCCTCTTCTGAAGGATTCACCTAATGTTTGGCTGTGGGTCTGCATGTTTTCATCAGTTGCTGAATGAAGCCTCTCTGATGACGACTGGGTGAGGCACCAGTCACAGCATAACGCATAGCAAGATAGACTGTAGGTCCAAGGTTATGTGGCTGAGTTGGTGTCTCAATTCCTCCACTAGAAGTTTTGCCTGGTCACAGGAGATGGCCAGTTCAGGCTACATATCCTCTGTTGCTAAGATTCTTAATGGGGTCATTCTTGTAGATTCCTGAAAGTTGCCCTTACACTAGTCTTCTACCTCACCCCTAAATGCCCCCCTTTCCCAATCAAATTAGTACTCTCCCCCTCCATCCCTCCCACATGATCCCTCATGTTCCCATCCCTAACAGACCCCAGTCCACCCAAAGATATCTATTCTATTTCCCCTTCCCAGGGAGATCCAAGTGTCTCCCCTTGAGCCCTGCTTGTTACTTGGCCTCTCTATGTCTGTAGATTGTAGCAAAGTCATCCTTTACTTTACAGATAATATCTGCTTCTAAGTGAGTACATACCGTATTTGTATTTCTGTGTCTGGGTTACTTCACTCAGGATGAGGTTTTTCTTGTTCCATCCATTTGCCCACAAATTTCACAATGTCATTGTTTTTAATAGCTTAGTAATACTTCATTGTGTAAATGTACCACATTTTCTTTATCCATTCTTTGGGTGAGGGACTTCTAGGACACCTGATTTTTGACAAAGAAGCCAAAATTGTACAATGTAAAAAAGAAAGCATCTTCAACAAATGATGCTGGTCTACCCAAATGTCAGTATGTAGAGGAATGAAAATAGATCTATATCTATCACCCTGCACAAAACACTGAACCTGATAGATGAGAAAGGTGACCACTTCCAGAACAGAGCATCAATAGCACAGACACTAAGATCAACAATATATAAATGGGACTTAATGAAACAAAAAGTCTTCTGTAAGATAAAAGACACCATCAATAGGACAAAGCCACAGCCTATAGGATGGGAAAAGATCTTCACCAGCTTCACATCTGACAAAGGGCTAATGTCCAAAATATATAAGGAATTCAAGAAACAAGGCATCAACAAACCAAATAATTCAACTGAAAAATGGGGTACAGATCTAAATAGAGAATCCTCAACAGAAGAATCTCAAATGGCCAAGAAATACTTAAATGTTCAACATCCTTAGACATCAGGGAAATGCAAATCAAAATGACTTTGAGATTCCATCTTAATTGTGTTAAAATGGCTAAGATCAAAAACACAAGTGACAGCTCATACTGGGGAGGATGTCATAACTTATTATCTAAAGAACACACAAAATTTTGTTATGGATGATGTTTTTATGCAACTACCCTAGTATAAATAAACATTATTTATTGATATAAAATTGTACACAATAGTGACTACTGATAAGAGTAAGATACTGAGTAATTTTTAAAAGCTAAAGGAAAATATTTGTAATATTTTCTTCATAAAAATGATGAGTGTTCATGTCCCACCCATGAACATGGTATATTTATCCAATTTTGGGGACTTTAATGACTTTCACCAACGTGTTGTCTCTTTTAGTATAGTCTCTATGTATATTTTGACTATATAGTTAAATATTTTATAATGTAAATGGAATTTTAAATATTACCTTTAAATAATAATCTGACTTGTTTCTTATTAAAAAATTCATAAAATGTTATTTTTCAAAAATAATTTTTGAGGGGAATTTCACATAGTATTAAATTATCATCTTACAATTTATAATTCAGTGACAACCTAATGGCTTAGCAGACAAAGGTACTTGTCATCAATCCTGACAAACTGAGTTTGATTCTAGAACCTAAATAAATGGAAGGAGTAAATCAACACAGTGCTATACAAACATGTGAGTGAGAGCCCCCCCACACACACACACAATAAATAAATGTGAAAAGAAATTTAGAATAAAAAATTACAATTCAGTAGACTTTGGTAAATTTACAGCATCTTGCAGTCATCACTTTGAATACTGTTCTAAAGAATATCCATCAATCTAAAGAACAATTAAACTGACTTAATTGTTGTCAGGTTGACAGGCCTGGGGAAGCAGAACTCACAGCTGAAGTGCTGCCTTCATTATATTTTCCCCTGGACATGTCTATGGGGGCATTTCTTGGTTGCTAGTTGATGTAGGAAGACCTCCTCCTCATAAATTAACACACACATACACACACACACACACACACACACACACACACACACACACACTTCAATATTGGTTCTGCATGTGAGAGAAAACATGTGCTACTCATGTTTCTAAACTGGACTTATTTCATTGATCTCCAGATCCATGCATTTTCTTTCAAATTTCGATATTTTGTTTCTTTAATGATGAAATTACACTGTGCATATTAACTACATTTAAAGAAATATATACTCATCTACTATTACTCACAGACTAGACTGGTTCTATTTTCAGCTATTGTGAATTGCACAACAACAAACAGGAGGGTATCCTCCCAATATGTGGAATTAGATTCCTTTGTGTATCTACCCAGGACTGATATAGGTGAACCATGTAATATTATGAAAAATGTCCACAATGACACAATGACTGACTGCAGCAGCTGACATCTGTACTAGAAGTAAATAACCATTCTTCTTTCCCCAGAGCATCAACAACATTTGTCGTCATGTGTGTACCTGATGATAACCATTCTGAGTGCAATGAGAAGGAATCTCAAGGCAAGTTTCATTTGCATTCCTTTAATGGGTAAGGGTGTTGAACATTGTTTTCAAAGATTTATTAACTGTTTGTATTTCTCTCTTTGAGAACTATGTAGTTCATTAACCAGTTTGTTAATTTTGTGATGTGTTTTGGGGTGTTTAATTTTTGCATTTATTTATATAGTCTAGATATTAACCTTTTCTCTCATCTAGAATTAGAACTCTTCTTTTCCATCCAGCAGGCTGTGTCTTGAATGCTTTTTTTACTTTGAAGAGAATTTTTTAATTTCATGTAATTTCACCTGTTAGTTCTTGGAATTATTTTTTGTGTCATTGGAGTATTTTCCAGCAAGCTCTTGGCTATGTCTATCTCTTAAAGTGTTTTGCATGTTTTTTTCCTCTAGTAATATCAAACTTTCAAATTTTACATTGTCATCGAAACATTTTGAGCTGATTTTTTTCTATAGGGTGAGCAATAAGTATCTAGCTTTAGTCTTGTGCATGCGAATATCCAATTTTCTTTGAAATATTGTTTGAAGAGGTCATTGGTTTAAATATACATTTTAACACCTTTGCTGAAAATTAAGTGGCTGTTGCTTGCTATATGGGTTTACTACTGGACTCTTGTTTTTATTTAATCCATCTACAATTTTGCTTTGTGTCAGTGACATACAGGTTTTGATGTTATAGAAATTGAAATGAAAGTCTTGGATCAGACATATATACTTTTAGATAGATAGATAGATAGATAGATAGATAGATAGATAGATAGATGATGGATGGTAGATAGATGTTAGGTAGATAGATACATTAGATTAATTAACTGATTTCCTTGTTAAAGCATTAAACATAGAAGATAAGGCATAAATTATTGATGAGTATTTGATGACTGTTTTGTACTTTGATTTCTAGCTTAAGTCAATCACACATTGAAAAACTACAGAGTTAGATTTCAGTCATTTTAAATTTACTATAATTTATTTTATAGACAAGAATATCTTTCATAGCCGGGCAGTGGTGGCGCACGCCTTTAATCTCAGCACTCGGGAGGCAGAGCCAGGCGGATCTCTGTGAGTTCGAGGCCAGCCTGGGGTACCAAGTGAGTCCCAGGAAAGGTGCAAAGCTACACAGAGAAACCCTGTCTCGAAAAACCAAAAAAAAAAGGAATATCTTTCATAATAATAAACATTACATAAGAGGAATATATGCACTGGACTTTTGAAAGATGAAATTCTATATTTTTTAAATAAATCAGTCTTATGTGTCCTTCATGATTTTTGTTTACTGCAGATGTATTTTCACAAACTATCACATGATTTAATGAAGAAAATATTTGAGTATATTGAAAACAGTTAAAGAACAGAAAATTAGTAAACACAATTTCGAAATCAATATATTAGATAAAGTGTCAATAGTTGGAAATAATAACCACTGAGTTTATTTAGTGCTGCTTGTACGTGCATGGGTCTAAGACCATCCATCGGAGCATGGGTAGCCTCTCAAGAACTGTTTGATGATTAATCTTAATTGATTACATCTGGAGTCAACTAAAACAGAAGCCACTGGGCACACATGGGAGGTATTTTTACTTCGTTGTATAATTTAAGATGGGAAAAGCCACTCTAAATCTGGGTCATACCTTCTGATGGTAGCCCTTATAAGAGGACATGGAAGAAAGAAGCTTTTGCTATTTGTTTGCTCATCCTCGCTCTTGCTGGCAAGTTGATTTATCCTGCTGGTGAGGCATTCTTTCACTGGTATTAGAACCTATTTCTTCAGGATTCCAATAGATACTGAAGAGCTGCTAAGACATCTAGCTAGCCTTATGAACTGAACAACTATCAGATTTTTGGCCTTTCCATTGGGAGACAGAAATTGTAGGACTAGCTGAATCACAGCCCGTAATCCATTCTAATAAATTCCCATTTAAGATATATATATATTCATTGTTTCTATGAGTTCTGTACCTCTATAGTACCCTGACTAATATGAGCCATATCCTTGAATAAAACTGACTCTACATTTTCAAGCAGCCATCAATTGCTAGTAGTTCCTCAGATATGGGTGGAGCTTCATAATCCCTCTCTCATTCAGGCTGATATTTTAGCTGGCTTGATCTTACAAAGATATTATTCATGCAGCCCCTGTTGCTAGGAATTCACATATGCAACAGCTTTTATATCCAAAAAACTGGTTCACTACAGATATTCACTACCTATGGTTCTTATCATCTTTCTTCCCCTACTTTCATGGTGATCTCTAAGCCTTAGGAGAAGGAGGTATAATAGAGATGTCTCATTTAGAGGTGAACACTTAACAGCATTTCATTGTCTGCACAATGGTCATGTGTGGGTCTATGTATTAATCACCATCTACTGTAATAAGAAGCTTCTCTGACAAGAGTTGGGAGATAAACTGATCTATGGGCATAATGTGAAGAACTTAGGTTTCAGTTTGATATTGTATGAACTCAGATGAATAATAGTGCTAGGTTTCACACTAAGGCCAATGACCTTGACAACCACATACTTTTGGCCCAGTTAATGGTCCCTGTGAAGCTGCATAAAGATTTTCTCTAATGGGCAATGAATCAAGCTAAAATACAACTTAGAATTTATTAAGCTGTTTCATTTATAGAATTAAACACCACCTCTTGAATTGCTAATTCGAGAAATATTTTACGTAGGCCAGGCTTTGAGAGAATGAGAACATTATCATTTTTTTCATGAAGAAACACATAAACACACATATTTCACACAGAATATTTTTAGAAAGACTTTGAAAGATGACTTCGATATGTCTTGTACATCAAAAGAATTAAAATTATATATCTGGCAGGAGATTTTTTTCAAATGAAGAAAGAATCAGAGGAAGATATAGAAAAATTCCAAGCTGGATTATGCTCTGGCATTTTTCTTACAAGGAATTTAAAGATAGAACATTATGAAAGTTTCTGGGAATACAAATATATACATTTATGCTAGAGTTTTATGGACCTTATAGACTCAATGTCCACCTTTTCATCTAACTGATATCATGACAAATGTTTATCAGAGTTAAAATAAATGCATTGTGTATTAGAACAACTTGGATCCCTAACTCTGGGATTTATGAACTGGTCGAGCTGAGGTAAATCACTTATTTTCTCTGATCTCCACATCATTTTCCCAGAAGTAAAAGGAAGTAGGCTGTCTTTATATGGTTGTAATAAAATGAAAATGAGATGATGATTTCAGTGCAAGTTCAAGGACAAACACATGTGCAAGTATTTGACTTTATCTAACATGCAGAGAAAGTTGGTATGCACTGGGATAACATGTTTCTTTTTTCTTGCTCACCATATATACTGGAGCTGAAAGAAAATTCAAAGTCGTTATATAGTCATCAGTGCACACTAGCTGACTGGCTAGTTTAGGTTGCAGACAAGATTTAGTTCCAAGTTCACATTTTGAGAGTGAGGGAATTAATGCTGTAATAAATGCACATATCTTAAATACTCTTTCCCTATGCAAAACTAGTTGGTGGTGTGCTATCACTATGATTACACAGGCACGTGAGACACAATGCTTCAATGTATAATTAGGACTAAAACTGAGAATGCAATCGAGTTCAGAAATCTGATATATGTCATAGTTCATGTGCTTTGGCATACCCATTGTCTGATCATAATATTTATCACTATTGAGCAAAAGTGTAACCGTAAGGTCTTCTAAGAAGGTCCTCTGAAGTATGTCAGTAAGACATCCTGGAAGACAGAGCCTTTGCCTTTGGATGTATTTGCAGAGTATTCTGGTAAATATGGTTTCTACTTATTGACTAGCTCCAGACAAGCGGTAGTGACAATGTTGTGACATAGAGGATGTTTGTGGATCTTTGTTTTGGCTTCAAGGAAGAGAATCAGTAATATGGGCTGCTCTGTGGTTTTGGAGGTCTCAAAAAACAAACAAACAAATAAACCATTGAGCTCATAAACTACTAAGCCTAAGATCAATACAATTTATTTATTAAAAATGTCTGGCTATGTGGTGGCTCAGACCTCTAATCTTAGTGCTCAGGAGACTGAATCAGGGGTATTGTTGAATGCCTAAGACTATCCTAAGTTACATAGTGTTTCAGACCAGTCCAGGATAAAATACAAAGCAAAGCAAACAAAAGCCAAATAAACAACAAAAAAGCATGTCATTCACAATATTAGGTACACAAAATGATAATTCAACTCAACTAGTTAAATATTCACAGAAATAAGCTAGGCATGGCATGGACATGTCCTGGGTTCTAGGTAGGGCCACTGTTAGGAAGAAGGTATATTGCAGGGTACATCAAAAAGTAACCTATGATCAAGTCTTAAATAAGGAGTTTGTAGACAAAAGAAAAAAAAAAGAGAAGGGGTATTATTCCAGATAGGGATTGTTTGAGAAAAGACAAGGAAAAGAAGAGAGGCCAGAGATACAAGTTTGGGTACTTAAAATAAAAATCAAAGAGTTGTAGGGATGAGGCTGGGTCCAAAGGATAGGGCTTGTGACACTAACGTGACCATGTCATCCCTTAAAGGTGGGGAGACATGGGAATAATTAAAAAGAAAAGCAGCATGATTTGAAATTTGTTGTCAATAATCACTGTTGGTTTAAATATCCATTGAAGATGCATGAATTAGAAAAAAAAAAAAAAACGGGGCTTGGAAGCAGCATGCTGGGCTTTGGGGTTTGGCTCTACTACTGAATGATCCCTAGAATCAAAAAGAAAGCTTTTGCTTTCTGGATGTGTCTCTTCCAATGAAAATGGTTAAGATAGACAAAGTGATTTCATTGAGTGCTCACAGAAATAACAATTTACATCAACCATCTGACAATTGATTTCTTTATTTGTTCCTTTTTCTTTTCATTTGAATAATAGAATTCCCTCTGAGTTGTTACCCTATGCAAAGACAGTGCATAACCTAACGTGATTACAAAATATTTTGGAGAATGAGAAAACACTCTAGCAAGCCATCTGTTTGTTTTCTAAATAGCCAACTCACAGAACATAAGGAGGATATAGGATTAATCCAATAAAGGAACTGGACACAGGGTTATGTCTTGTTTTATTGTCTACTGGTCTCAGCTTTAAAAACTATGAGACAATTTGCAGAAAACATAGTCCATATTTTGGATTCTGCCCCATAACTGAGGTGGTTATTGAAAATAACTGTATGATCAAATTAAAAACCACAAACAAACAAACAAACAAAAAGTCTTTTATGCCCAATAAGAACAATTCTAGTCTCCTTTATTCTTTAGTCTCCTTTATTCTTTCAGTGATCACTGATGTTCTTCCTCTTTTCATATCCTTGATTTCACACTCTCTGCAGAACAGTCCCATTTCTGGTTCAGTGGCGGCATTCTGACAGGACAGGCTAGAAGGACAGCTCATCACTTTGTCTCCTTAACCACAGGGGCACCCCATTACCTTGAACTTGCCTAGTGACTGATGCAGAGATGGGAACCAGAGAGCGAACAGAACTCTCCTCTCTCTTGATTTCTAGTCATCTTGCCACCACATGTTGAGGTTCGCTTTGAGAATGGAGCCAAGTCCATATAGGTGCATAGGAAATGGAGATGTGGATCTCTGATGACAGCTTTTAATCTCTGCACCAGCCATGTCTGACATTGTGCTTTCCCTTAGATTTTCTAGTTATTTGAGACAATATATTTCCTGTTTCACTTCTAAGCTTGTTTGAATTCAATTTCTGTCACACGTAATGTAAAGAGTTTGGGGAACTATTTATATATGGGAATTTCATGTATAACTTTATTTAAGAAAAGGTTCTTTCACTGCTTTTGTCTGCCAAAATATAAATTTGGTAACTGCTGATCTCATCCAATGTAATCATTTGCAGAGGAGGTAACTAAAGCAAACTACGGGATCATTTCCTGAATTTATACAGTGAGCACACGGCAGAGCTGCTACCCGAAGGCAAGACTACACAATGGTATGTGTAGCAGCTTGTCTCACACTGACATGTCTGCACATGTACATGATGCCACCACCCATCTCTGAGCAATGTCCCTGTCTTTTACAAAATATAAAGAAATAATATTTACACACTGACCACAAAGAAATATTTGAATAAGAATGCTTATCTATCCTTACAGAAGTCTAGCAAAGACTCCACACAGTAGCCACACACAAAGATATATTGAGCAATAACAGAGGAAACTTTACTTAATCAACCAGAGAGTGTAGAAATGACTTTGTAGGATTCTTGGAAGCCCATAGTGCCTACAGGGGCAATATTGCATGAACCCTTAGTGGTGTATCATCATGGTACTGGAGCACCCCCTCTTGGCTATGCTGGATGCTTAGTCTACCTTTCCAAATTCAAGAAGATCTTAAATTAACTAGAGTTTTATATCTTAGAGCTAAAAGGGCCTTTATGAATGGCCTAATCCCTTCCTCATATTTTATAAAGAGGAGACAGGTGAAAAGTGGAGGAAAAAAAAAGTCTTCCTAATCACCACAGTTGCCAGTTATGGGCAGAGAGAAAATGAGAGCCCAAATGTTCTGGCTTCCTCTTTGCCCAGTGCCTGAAAGTGTTTAAGAATGGAGCAGTCAACTGAACACCTGGGCAGATACAAGAGGGAATAGAGAATCTAGGTAGAGAGGTTGTGGATAGTCTCTTAAAATTACGCGAGTTCAGTAGGGATCACCTTCAGATATTTTTCCTATGGAAGTCCCAGAGGTCCGGGGGCTTAGCTACATCCAGCATGGGATATCTGAGGGGAAAAAAAATCTATGTACAATATGTTCTTATGTCTGCTAACTTTATTCCTCTAAGATAAAATTCTATCAATTCAGCTATAGCTCCACCAGGCATTCAAGGCAGGTATAACTCTAGACATACCAAGCTCTATATCTGTCTACTTTATTTCTCTGGGATGAAATCCTGTCTCCATAACTACAGTTCCATCCAGTTCCCTAGCTCATAGTACACCTAACAACTAAACTCCTATGTTTCCAGACTCATCTTCGTCCTCTGTATCCTCTTTCTCCATCTCTGCTACTCTCTAATCCTGGCACTCAGAAAACTCTACCCAAGATCTGCCTAGCCTCTACAGAACCTCTGTCATCCTCTCTTCTCTCTTGCCATGCCCTTCTGTCTGTTTCTACAGAAAAATGCCTGCCCTTTCTTTCCCTGGGCACGTGGCTCTCTGCCTCCTCAGGAATGTTGTTTTACTTCCCACCTTGATATGTAAAAACCTCTTTTGTTCTCAGTCAATAGCTCTGGAGAACCACTAGGCCTCCTCAAACCTAGGGGATGGTCTGAGCTTCATTAGCACAGGAAACAAAGCTATGTGTCTCCCATCAGTTTGTCTCCTAAGCTCAGTAGGGGAGTTAGTAACTTAGTAGTTCAGCAAGACTGGGGAGTTGAAGTATTTGCCAATTGGTCTGGGCACACAAAGATTTCATAGCAGAAGACAGCTGAAATATTAAAGGCTGGATAGCACCAAATATTCATCATAGTTGGCTTGCCTCTTGACAGGACCCTTGGCCGATCAAGTTATAGCTTTAATACACAACTGAATCTCTATAGTATATTCTTGTGGCCCGCAAGATTTTTCATCTTGTACTAATTCACTCCAAAGCAGACAAAGTCAGAATAGGTAGCTTGCAATACATGCCTACACATGGTAAGAAAGTCTAAAAGCCAAAAGTTCTACCATGTTATAGATAGATAAAGAAAATACCTATAAAGATGTATTTTCCCATAGGAAATTTCAATGGTAATTTCAAAAGAGAAGGAAGGGGGTATTAGAGACACAAAATCAACAGATGTCTACAGAAACAACTAAATGTGTCATTCAGGTGTTTCCTAATTAGGGTCTTGAAACATCTAGGTCAGAACATGTATTCACATTTAGAAAACTTCCTATTCATTTTTTGTCTTTACTTTTGAAAATTGTGTGCGTGCGTGTATGTGTGTGTGTGTGTGTGTGTGTGTGTGTGTGCATGCAGAGGCCAGAAGTTTTGGATCATCCTGGAGTTGGAGTTATAAGCAGTTTTGAATGATCAAGTGTGAGTGTTGGGAATCAAACTCTTGTCTTCTGAAAGAGGTATTCACTATTAACTGCTAAGCCCTCTCTTCAGGCTGGGTGTCTTAACCATGGATTTTTTTTTATTCTCTTTTTTTTATTATTATTATCTAAAAGTGATGGATGCCTCTCTTCCCCACTATTGTTCTACTGGTTGTTATCCAAGTGGGAACTATGCTACTTTCAACTATTTTGGTGACCTGCACAATGGGCCATACAGTGAAAACAGATTATTTAATTCCTGGGTCTTAATTATACTAACAGAATATATGAAGTATTAGTTGAAAAATCTCCAAAGCCACTTGTTTTTTTTTAAATGTTTTTCTTTATTAAGAAATTTTTTATTCATTTTACATACCAACCACATATCCTCCTCTCATACCTCCTCCTGCCCCCTCCATGCTTCCCCTCCAACCTACCCCCATCCCCTCCTCTGAAAAGGTAAAGCCTCCTATGGAGAATCAACAAAGTCTGGTACATTGAGTTGAGGCAGGTGCAAACCCCTCCCCGCTGCATCAAGGCTCTGTAAGGTGTCTCACCATAGGGAATAGGCTCCAAAAAGCCAGATCATGCACCAGGGATAGATTCTGCTCCCACTGCCAAGGGCCCCTTAAACAGACCAAGCTGCACAACTGTCTCACTTAGGCAGAGGGCTTAGTCTAGTTCCATATATGCTCTACAGCATCACGAAATTTGCAAGCAAATGGATGGAACTAGAAAATATCATCCTGAGTGAGGTAACTCAGACTCAGAAAGACAAACATGGTATGTTCACTCATAAATGGACACTAGATGTAAAGCAAAGGATAACCAGATACAACCCATAGCTCCAGAGAAGCTAGCTAACAAGGAGGACCCTAAGAGGAACACATGGATCACCCTGGGAAGGGGAAATAGATAAGATCTCCTGAGTAAACTGTGGGCAAGAGGGGAGGGCAATAGAAGAGAGGGGATGGGGGGATGAAAACATAAGGAAATAGGATGGTCTAGCTAGAACAGAGACAAAGTAGGAGAACAATGAAAGAGATATCATGAGAGAGAGATATCATGGCAATAAAGAGAAAACCGGTGGTAGAGAAGTTCCCAGGAATCCACAAGGATGACACCAGCTTAGACTACTAGCAATAGTAGAGAAGGTGCCTCAGCTGGCCTACCCAGGTAATCAGATTGGTGAATAACCTAACTGTCATCACAGAGCCTTCATTCAGTAACTGATGGAAGCAGATGCAGAGATCCACAGCCAAGCACCAGGCCGAGCTCCAGGAGTTCAGTTGAAGAGAGGGAAGATGGATTCTATGAGCAAGGGCCATCAAGATCATAATGGGGAAATCTACAGAGACAACAGAACCAAGCTAGTGGGAATTCCAAAGCCAGTGATGATTAATCTTGCTTGTCAACTTTACTGGACTGTGATCAACTAAGAAATATGCCTATATCTATGTTTATTTATCTCTGTCCTCAAGAGTGGGTCCTTCTATTGCATGTAAGGTATTCTGTAGGACAGGGCTTCTCTCTTGTGACACTGTTGATGATGTTTGTAGTAGAAATTCTTACTTTAGTGGGGCAGGGCATTCAGTGGGAACTGTGGATCCCATCCCAGTATTATAGTAACAACCCCTCAGTTGTGAAAACTAAAAACTAAAAGTGTCTCCAGACTTCTCCATTTCTCTCCTGGATGAGATAAGTATTAGAATTATTTCTTATTGGTAAGTAATGGTCTGTGTGTCTAGAGATTACTACAGATAGTCAATAAATAAATTGTTGGTACCTCAGAGGATAGGATATTCAACAGTAGGAAAATTCATCTTGGGGAGTAGAATGGTTGTATTTTTATTGCCAATGCTTTTGAATTTTTTGATAATGAACTAAATCTAAGTAATTACAAATAATAGATGGTTGAAGGAGAGGGTGAACATTAAATAGGTGGGTGTTTGTTTTCTTGGTTTACTTTTGTTTTGTTCTTAGAAATGAAAGTAAAAAACTTAAATTCAATTATTAAATCATTTTATTAGTATTTATTCAATAGTTATATATTTTTGTTTGGTTCATTGGGTTATAAAGAGCCTAAATGAAATTCAGTTTTACTTACAAAATGAAGTACATGTGGACAGGAAATGGAAAAGACAAGCCTTTTAAAATAGTATTTTACAGAATCCATGCTCCTCCCACTGCCCTCCTTCCCACGGGAGGCCAAGATCAGCTTTGGAAGTCTGTTGACTCTTCACTGTGCTCTCCTGTCTTCACCAGCTGACTACCTTTGCTATTCAACCATTGTTTCCTCGTGATTTGAGTGTGGTTGTGACTCATGAAGGCAACACCAACATCTTTCTTTAATGGACGTTCTTGGGAGTTTTGCTACTATCTTAAAATTCCCTTCCTTCCAAGATCTAATTTCTGGAAAAAAAATACAACTAGCTCATCACTTTTCATGAGCAGCAATATGGGTAAGTAATGCACCTGTGTGTAGCCTACTGTATGTGTTACTGTGTTCTTAGTTACAATTGACAGGAAGATCTGACTCAAAGAGCTTACATAATAAGCAAATTTTGTCATCTATTGATATCTATTCTTTTTTCCCCTAAAGTTAGGTTTCTTGTGTGTCATTTAATTTCCCATCTCATTTATCAATGAGATTTGTGTTCTTTGCATGATCTTCTTGGCTGTCTTCACAATGTAAGTTTGCTTCTAAGCCTGGCTCACCACAGCTTATCTAAACATCGCACCCCAGCACATTAACACTATATGTGAGGGAGACATCGGTCTTACTAATAGCAGAGAGATGGCATTGGTTTCCATTTACTGGAGTTCTATATAGATAGAATTCAGAATTTTCTTTCAATAACAAATGCTATATGCAGAAAGAAAGCATGAATAAACCTTTTTTTTACAAGTTTGCCAGGGGACTTGCATATTTCCTAAGCCATAATTATGAAATATGATATGTATAATCCAAATACCAGCAAGAGGAATGAGGTTACTCTGATTATCTTAGACTAATAGGTTTTACTTCTATGCAGAGAATAGAGTCATTTCTACAATAGTTACTTGTTTACATATTCATTTTATTTTATTAAAATAGAAGTGAGAATGGATCTTGGTAATGGTTCCTTTTCAGCTGGTTTGGGTTCAATGGTCACTTCTTTTTTTTTAAATATTTTTTGCCCCCCCCCCCCAAGTGGTCACTTCTTATGGTCAGGGTAGAAAAAAAACCACCTATTTTAAATGTCTGTTATTGATCTGCAACCCACTCATTTAAAAAAAAAAACTATAGTTAACCACTCAACTGATGGTTATAACAACTTTGCATTGACAGGAAGATTCCTACAGGAGGACTTTTGGGAGCTACTAGTATTCTGATTACATGTCTAGTGAACTATTTTCTCTCCTGACCATCTTAATCTTAAGTATGTCCGTGTCTTCCTCATTTGTTTAATAATATTAAGCCTCTGTTGAGTGCCTACCACAGTTCAAGCCCTTTGGATGTAAACATGAATAAAATATAACTCAGAAATCTCTAGTGGTTCCACAAGCTAGGGGTTGGGTTAATGTCTGAGAATTGAAATCTAACAATTTTAGTGAAGACAACATGTTAAGAAGAAAGTTCCATGTGGTGTATTATTTTATTTTTAAACTTGGCTTATAAAATCTCTGAGATTTTTTTTCCTGGATCTAGGAGAAGTTAGGGGAGGAAAAAGAATATGATCACAATAGATTATATGAAAACAATTCCATAAAATAAACATTTTTCCTTAAAAGTTCTTTCTTTTGCTTAAATTTTTAATCATTAGTTAAGTTTGAAGTAGCAATGAGGTTTGTTTATATTTTGTTATAGCCTGCTACTGCATAATAAACTTTGATTGTATAGGAAAGATCATCTTTATGAGAATCTTTGGAACCCCATGGTATAGATAATGCCGTGACATGGTCTTATAGAGAACATAATAGTTAACACATTGGGTGCCAGTTTTACAAGGAATAAAGAATATCCAAAAACCTGGCAAACTGTTGTTTTGGGTGGGTCTATGAAGGCATATCCAGAGAAAATGAGTTTTGAGTCTGAGAGAGATAGAGGTAGGAAAGATCTAACCTGATTGTGGGTAGGCATAATGCAGTGGCCAGTGGCCTATTCAGAACAACTGTAAGAAGCAAATTGATCTCTGTTCTGAAAGCTGGGGTATACTTTTGCTTCCTATTTTGAACCCCAGAACCGTGGACTTCCTGTCCAAATGAGCTTCAGGACTAACACCCACCTGAATTCTCAGGCTTCAATCTCAGTCCCCTCTTCCATATCAATGCACATATTCTATAGGATATCTGTGAAGATCCCTGTTTACTAAAGAGATTAAATTTCATGTAATACAGAATATGCACATATATGTAATGTGCATTATGTATTTACACATATGTGATATAATGAATAGGAAGTTGAGCTTAAGGCAATTATTTATTCTGTGGGTATTCATTCATATTTATTCATGCCAGCTCTTTATCCTGCTCCATATGCAGCACAAATCTTGTCTTTCTTTTTAATAGAAGTCATAGGTTTTTAAATATACCTAATTATGACACCCAAGACCTGTCCTAGTTAGTGCCAATATATTTAAAAACTGTGAAATAAATGCAAATTGACTTCTCCAAAACTACATATATTGGATCAAACCAAGCTAAATCTAAGTCTCTTAGTAAAAATTATGAGTGCTTGCTATAATAAATAGATAAGAACAATCTGTAACTAGCATGCCATTTCTGCATGTATAAATGGTGTTTTAAAGATACTAGGAGAACGTTTACTCTCTTAGAAAGGATAAATATTCCCGCCTCCCATCCTGTTTACACTGTTAATTTGCTTTTCAAATCCTTTTAGCCAGATAAAGCAAAGGTAAACTCCAGACTAGGCCCTGTACAAATTATCACCAATTCGAAATTAATGAGCTTTTTGCTCTATCTGAGTCCCAGGAAGACTAAACAAACGTGCCAGGATCATATGTTTTCTTTCCATCTGAAGGGCTGGATTCCTCCCTTCAGCACTATTTCCTCTCTCAGGAAATTCAAGAAGTCCACTAGTTGAAAAAAGGTTCAGTGGTTCGGCATGAAAAGGACTGCAGGGCTGGCCTCCTGAGTCTTTCTTCCACCAAGTAGGTGACTAAGCCTTACTTATCGGCTTAATTTTTCCATTTCTAAACTCACATTAGACATCACTAATATAATCATGCATGATGTCTTCCTTTCCGTACAAGCCCATGATGAGAGGAAAAGCTCCTGTCAGTTTGAGTGACACTTAGCATAGTTTAACTAGAATACCAATGACTTGAGCTAGCCCTCCCCTCAGGAAGCCCAGGTGAGGCCAATTAACTCCCATTTATATGATTCTTTACTGCATTGATGCCAGGAGTTTGGGCCCATTCTTCCCAATTCATAAATTTTGAAATGGAGAATATTGGATACAGATGAATCTGCTTTAATCTCAACTCTGCACCCCCAGGCAAGTTACTTCCCCTCATTAAGACTTAATCTTCCCATATGTAAAATGAGAGTATCCGATGTGATTAAGATCTCTTCAAAATATCAAAATGTTTTGCTTCCACTTTGCAAAATTTTTGTCAGAGCCATGTTCTTTAATTGCTCACATCATCACAACCACTCTAATATTGTTCATGCATTTCCCAGAGCATTTCAGAAAGTTCCAGTGGAAATGATGAACTGCTAAACCCCAGGCCACAGGCAGAAAACCCAGTCAATGGCATTCTCTTGCACAATGTCTAATGGTATTCATAATGTAGAAAAACAAACACCGGTTTGGAGACAGAAAGTAGGATAAACCCTTCTATTTGGAAACATTTTCCAGAACAAATTCTTATATTTGAAATCTATCTGTACCTTCCACCAGAACCAGACTGAGTGGCTATATTCATGACCTCAGCATTTTCCCTGCTACCTCCCCAAGTAACACATTTTATATTTGTTGAATGACTTACCATCTCCATCTGGAGCATGTACATTGACAATTTCCAAACATAATAAAACCTGTACATTTGTTTTGTTTCTATACTCAAAGAAAACAATAATAAAAATGACAAAGAAAAGTCCAACAGCTTAAATCAAGTACATTTTTTAAAACTCCTTTCTTTCAGCAATGCTTTAGAAGCCAAATAAGAAAAAATTATATGGAAAAATGAACAAAATAAGACTAAAACCCATCACCATGACAATAACAACAAAATGCATGCCTTTAGGCAGCACCTATTTGCAGAAAAAAATTGGTAACAGTCCCTGGTCAGATCTCTGTCCTCCTGGGCTTCAGACTTTCAGGGTATTGTTTGTTGGCTTTCTTTTCCTCTCAGCATTCTAACTAAAAATTTCCCAAACTGAATTTCTACTATGATCTTATTCCATTATTTTTGTTAGCTTTGTTTGCTGAATGGTAAAACCAAACCCAAAATGGGGACACGATTCCTGACTTCTCTTTTTACTGTACCTGTTGAAAATCATTTCTTAAGCCTTTCTAGCAGTTTTTCAGATACATCTCCTTATTCTATCTCTGGCAATTACTTTCATCTTCAATAGCATCATCTATGTGCATCTATGAGTCTGTATCCTGCAATTATCTTTGCAGTAACTTCTCCATAGGTGATATACAAATGGGATTTCATTGCCTCTCTGCTCATAACTCCCCAGTGGCTACAGCAACTCTCCAAGTAAAATCCAACTCACAAATATGTTTGTAGGTCTTGATGACATAATAGCCATGATAGTTCTTCTCATCTCATGATTACTCAGTTCACTACTCTTCCTTCTAGTCCTTAATTCAATGGTTACACCCACGCTGCACCTTCAAACTAACTGGAGACCTTTAGGAAACAAAAAGTCTCTGCATACCCATGCCTCATGCACACAAATGGTGATTTACTTGATCACTAGCAGTTACAAAAACTCTCTTGCCCTGATCTTCTAGAACTCAAGAAGTCAAAAAGATTTTTTTCTTGTACTTTTATTCTTCTCTCACATGTTACAACCTGAACACAGTTTCCCCTCCCTACTCTCTCCCCTGTGCCACCCATCTCCCCGCCCCCACACCTCCCCTTTTCCCCAGATCCATGCCCACTCCATTTCTCCTCTGAAAACAACTGGCCTTCCGTGGACATCAATCAAATCTAGCAAAATATGTACAATAATACCAGGTATGTACCATTACATCCAGGCCAGAGAAGGCAACCCAGTAGGAAGAAAAGGGTCCCACAAGTAGACAAAAGAGCCAGAGACAGGCCTGGCTCCACTGTTAGTCAGCCATGATATATATGCTGAGGTCCTACGTCAAACCCCTACAGGCTGCCTGATCTCTTCAAGCCCCTGTGAGTCCTGTCAGTTGATTCTGTGGGCCACATTCTCATAGTGACTCTGACCCCTCTTGTTTCTCCAATCTTTCCTCCCCTATTGTGGGGTATTTGTACAGTATATGAAGATACACTGCTGTGAATGATTTAATAAAGAGCTGAACAGCCAATAGCTAGGCAGCAGGTATAGGTGGGACTTCCAGGAAGAGAGAGAAGAAGTAGGAGATGAATCTAGGTATACAAGAGAGAAGAGAAGAGACACAGAGGAAGCAGGATGGGCAGTATGTGACAATGTAGATTAAGAGAAATAGGTTAAGTTATAAGTGTTAATTAAAAAACAAGCCTAAGCTAAGGCCAAGCTTTTAAGTAATAAGTATCTGTGTCATTGTTTGGGAACTGGCAGCCCAAAGAAAAATCCATTACACCCCGCCTCCTCTGAAGGACTCCCAGAGCTCTGCCAAATATGTGGCTGTGGGACTCTGCATCTGTTCCCATCAATTGCTGGATGAAGTCTCTCTCTCTCATTTCTTTGATGATGATTCTGCTAGCCTGAGGTCCCAGAACACTCTGCAGATAAGAAAAAAACCGTATATATAGGTCAAAGATTTTTGTGCCTGGGTTGGTCCCAATCCCTCCACTTGAGCCTTGCCTGCTTATACAAGATGGCTGGTTCAGCTTCTTTGTCCCATATTACTAGGAGTCTTTGCTAGGGTTACTCTCATAGATTACATGAAGATTCCATTGAGCTAGGTTTCCACCTTGCCCCTAGAGTCGCTCCCTCCCCCTCTCCCCCCGCCCCCGTGCCACCTCCAGTTGAATACAATTTCTTGATATCTTGCCTTTGCATGGCACCTTCAATCTTCACACACTGGTTTCTGTCTTAGCAAATTCCGTCTTTCAACCATCTCCTTGTCAGGTTTATCCCTGCTCATGTCTGGGACTCCACAAAAGACATTATTTGATACGTTTTGAATAAATGAAAATAGGGAGTCAGGTAAGCATGTTGGAAGATGTGAAGATTTATAGAAAAGTGTGCTGAAAGAATAAAAAGACATAGACTCAAACCTTTACAAACATAGATAGATATTTTAGAATCACTGCTTAAATACACTGATCCTTGGGGCCATTATTTATAAATTGCAAGGAACATTATTACTGTAGAAAAGTTTATAATTGAGTCTCAAAGTGTATGTGAATTTCTCATAGCAGAGACCAGAAGACAATTTTGGTAAAGAGTACTGGGATTCCAGACAATATTCTAGCATGGATAGAGAAAAAGCTCCTGATCCCCAACCCCTAGATAACATTTGGCAATTGATGGCTCCTGGGAGAGGGAGAATCATTTTTCTTCTGGAGTGTGGCCACATGTAGGTCACCCAGGCTTCAAAGGATGGTTTCACACCTATAATAAGGTGGGCAGCACTAAATGGACTCAGTAGGTTTAAACAAAGAAAAGGCCATGAGATGGGAGGTGGATATGCCTGTGGAGGAATTGGAGTGGGAAGTTGGGGTTGATCTTACCAAGATATATTGTATGTATGTTTATACATACATACGTATGAAATTATCAAAGGTTGTGTCTGCATTGCCCCTGACAATATATGTTGGCAAATTATCCAACTGTGTTTTCTGAATGTAAAATAATATATGGATTATTCCATTGACACATTCTCAGTAGTCTCATTCTTGATTTTATACAATCAATACTTATTTCCATTTATCATAACATGTGAAGAATAGAGAATAAAATCTTATGTAGGGATTTTCACCTTTAGTCATTTATCACAATATAGCACATTAAATTGGGGAATCACATGTTCAATGGGAAATATGCTTAGCCAGTGTGCAAGTGATCATTGTCTAGAAGCTACAAAGAAAATGTTTAGCTATTGGAGGTGATATTCAGGGAAAAAAGAATGGAAAAGAACAAAGTCTGGTTATTTCTGACAGAATCATATTGGGCCAAAACAAACTAAAAGGTCCAATAATGAATCCCACAGCACAGTATGATCCGTTGTCACCAAGCAGAAACACTCTTGGAAATGGCTGTGATTAGGTTACATAAACTCAAGAGATCAGTTCTGTAACAGGCCACCAAGAGAACAGGGAGCAGACCTTTACTGTGCACAGATATGGATTATTGCCAACACGTTGTTTAATCTTTATCTAAACAAACCTGAGACAGACAGTATTGCTTCTCTCTTTAGTTGCTCAACTGGGGTCTTTAACAGGGAGCCAACTTTGACAAGTTCACAAATTCAATGGAAAAAAAAGAACAGAGACAAAATGTTAAGTTTTGTTCTGTTTGACTTCCACCTCCTGAAATCTCCATGCAGAAGCAAATTTTCTTCCTACCTAAAGCAAGGATGACATCTACCACCTAGACTATCATCACACACAGCAGATTAAAAAAACAAAGGGGGCAACAATTTTCAAACCACTGGACCTTAATGAAACAGTTCTGAGGAACTCTGCAATGGTTAGTGATTGTCAACTTGAAGTTTTGGTTATGAGACTTAGCCTTTAACGCCTGAGCTATCTCTCCAGTCCAGTAGTTGTCAGCTTGACAGAGTCTAGAACAACCTGAGAGACAGGCCTCTGACATGCCTGTGGAGGATTGTCCTTGTTGCACTAACTGAGGTAGGAAGACTTGCCGAGAACAGTTCTACCAATAGTTCGTGAGTAAGGATCCTGGATTGTATAAAATGGTGAAAGAAAGATGAACATACATTTGTTTTTCTCTACTTTCTGACTGTGGGTGGAGTGAGACTAGCTGCTTCATGCTCCTGAACCTTTGATGTCCCCTACATGGTGGACTGTACCCTTGAACTGTGATCCAAAGTAAACTCTTTCTTCCTTAAATTGCTTTTGTCATAGTGTTTTATCACACCAATGGGAAAAGAAACTCAGACAAACCCTGAAACATGGGACAAACATGATGTGCCTTGCCTTACTAGCTAAAAACTTCCAGTTCACAACCAAAGAGACTAAAAAGAGAGTCCAGCAGACTGCAGGAATTAAGAAAAATGAAATAAAGCTAATACATGCATATCCATCATGAATATGACTCAAATTCAAAACATGCTTATGTAATAAATCCAACATTTCTTCCTGATCAATGCTTGGTAAACTGGGATCAGAATTGGATTTCTTCAGTCTAACAAAGTGTGTCTTTAAAAAACAAAACAAAACAAAACAAAAAACAGAATTTAGATATAGACCTTGTACTTAATGGTGGATGACTGAATGATTTCCCCTAATATATTTGAATCAAGATATGTCTGCTCTCACCATTAATTTTTAGTATTATACTGAAATTTCTAGCCAACGCAATAAGAAAACAGTAATTTAAAGCTCCCACACTGAAAATGAAGAAACAAATTACCTGAACCAAGAGATGATTTTCTAAGTAGAAATGTCCCTTTTTCTAAATCGTAATAAATCTCACAAATGAATGAGTCAAACAAATTTGTAAGATACAAGCTTAATATAAAAATAGATTTTATCTTTATATTGTAATCACAAAGTTTAAAAAATTTAAATTAAATAATAACATGTATGATGCCATCAGATACAGAAAATACTTAAGGATAAATTTGACAAAAGTTTTGTATATTGTTAAATCCACAAACTGATAAATGAATGTGCATTTATGCCACATTGGGGACTGAATACCTCAGCATTACTAAGATGCTAGTGTTATTAAAATATTAAGGTTGCCTGCAATCCCAATAAAACTATAGCAGACATTGCAATACAAGTATGATTTATAGAAAAATTATTTAGATGAATATACACCTGGCAAAGTAAAATTGAATTGGTTCAATTTGTTGTGAAGATGTACAACAATAGGATGAAACTCACTGACAGGATTGGCTCCATTAGGAAGAATATCTTAATGAAGTCAGGTGGTGTGTCCTTTGAAAGTTCAAACCATATTAGAGGAAACCTTAATAAAGTCTGGGTGGAAAATATAGTACAGTCAGGTGGAACCTCTTTAAACTGTTATGTGTGTGTGTGAATATTTTCATGGCACAAATGCTTCAGTGTTTTAGGTACCTGTGGCACTGAAGACTACGAAGTCTTCCCTGATTTGTAATAGATCCATTTTGAAGAAGATAACCCAGTTATTTTAGAATGATGAAACTAGTGTTCTCTTTACCATGTACAATTACTCTGAGAATTTTTTTCACTTTTATTGTTTTGTGAGTGATAAAACTTACACCTACACCCATAAATGAAGAAGTGTTTTCTGTCTATTTTCTTTCTCCCCATACCTTCCTATTCCTCCTTAGAAAGCAAAGCAAAAATGAAGTCATTACTTTGCTAGGTACTATGCTAAAAGTTTCCACTTTTGAATTAATCCTTAATTTGGTACATGTATGAGTCAGAATTCTCCACAGAAACAGAACCAAAAGAACATGTGTTTGTTTGTTTAAAGGAATTGGCTCATAAGATTATAGAGGCTGGCAAGCCCAAGATCTGCAGAAAGTCCAATATGGGAACTCAGGACAGTTGATGATTTAGTTCCAGCTATAGGTCAAAATGCTAGAGAACTGGAAAGCCATTGCAATTGTCCTAATTCAAAGACAATGCATGTTCAGGTCTTTGGAAGATCTTATATTTCAGCTGGAATGTCAAAGAAATAGAAAACATCAGACATTCAGAGCCTTTAGGCTGGAGGATTCATTCTTGTTTAAATAGAGCCAGCTCTCATGTTTCAAATAAGCGAAGTCTCATGTCTTAG
>CABHPQ010164882.1:0-11204 GCA_902168405.1 Peromyscus aztecus | reverse complement strand
TCTTTCTTTCTTTCTTTCTTTTTAAAGAGATAAAGTCTTATGTAGCTGAGGCTAGCCTCAAACTCGCTACATATCCAGGGATGACCTTGAACTTCTGATCCTGCTGTCTTCACCTCCAGAGTGCTGGGATTACAGACGTGTGCTGAACATTGAACCCGGGACTTCATACGTGTTGGGCAAATACTCCACCCACTGAGCTGTGTCTCCAACACCAACCTTTTCTTTATTTTTTTCTTTTTTTAAAGTATATAATCGGGCTGGAGAGATGATGGCTCAGAGGTTAAGAGCACCGACTGCTCTTTCAGAGGTCCTGAGTTCAATTCCCAGCACCCACATGGTGGCTCACAACCATCTGTAATGAGATCTGGCACCCTCTTCCGTATACATAATAAATAAATAAATCTTAAAAAAATAAAATAAAGTACACAATCAATAAGATCCTTTGTATCTGAGGCTGGTCTCCAACTCCTGGGATTCAATGATTCTCCTACTTTGCCCTCATAGCTGGGAACTTGGGTGTGAATTATAACCCACACTTGACTATACTACTGTTTTTTGTATGTTAATTTTGTGTACTGCATCTTTACTGATTAGTTTTAAAGAGGCTTAACATTAGTACAGCCATGACAGGCTATAGACTAACAATACAGGGACTAGGCCTCACCATTACAATAACCAGAAAAAGCCACAAACTACCCTGTGGGGGACCAATCAGAATCGAGACAAACAAGTACTAAATGCTCCAGAACATTAAGGATAGCTTACATCACTTGTATACAGGTTGCCAATTTCCTTGCAGCAACGCCAGTACCAATCCCTGTTTGACGAGACTTCTGTGCCCCATTCCTGCCCAATCAGTTCAACCCCCATCTGAATCTGAAATTCCCATACCTCCCCCACCCCATCCTTTACTCCTTAAAAACCCTGCCATAACTGATCTCAGGGCTCTCCCTGATCCAACTGCTGTGTCAGAACAGGTGGGGAGCCCAAGCTCGAGCTTGCAATAAAGGCTCTTCACTTTTGCATATAAACTCAGATTCCTGGTGATCTCTGGGGGGCTCATGATTCGGGCATAACAAGTTTATCAGTTCAACTATTTTGTTTTTGGCAGAATCTTTAGTTTTTCTTTTTCTTTCTTTTCTCTTTGGTTTTTCGAGATAGGGTTTCTCTGTGTGACAGTTCTGTCTGTCCTGGAACTTGCTCTGTAGACCAGGCTGGCTTCAAACTCTCATAGATCCACCTGCCTCTGCCTCCCAAATGCTGGGATTAAAGGTGTGTCCCACCACTGCTCAGCTGTCTTTAGTTTTTCTACATGTAAAACAGGGATAGCTTGACTTCCTCCTTTTCAGTTCAGATGCCCTTATTTCCTCTTCCTACCTTATTGCTATGGGTAAGTTGGTTTTTTGTTGTTGTTTTGTTTTGTTTTGTTTTTAATTTCTCCTGTCGTTTTATTTCCAGATCTGTTCACAAGTGCCCACAAAGACTGCCCCAGGCCTCAGGGCACAGACCTCCTGAATCGGGATCTGCCCTCCAGCCATCCACCTGCCACTGTTCCAGACCATGTCGCTGGCAAGGTAACTGGCCATTCATCACCCTCCTCCTGCCTGCCCTGGCTCCAGCTGCTCTTTTATCTCCCTAAGGCAAGCAGAAACCGTTCTCAGTCCCTTCTTCCTTGCCAACTCCAGTTTCTCCCTGGCACTAGGGGCACCCAAGGGCTTGGAGTTCAGCTGGACGAGGGTCTGCACTGGGCTGGGTATCAGGAACTGAGCCGGACTTACCTAGAAAACACAATACCACCCCAAAGGTCTTCCTGTCCACATGAACTCAGCCTTGTAGACGGCAGGCTCTGCTACCAGCCCAGAACTGCTTAGCAACTGGCAACAGCCTCTCGAGAGTAAATGCGGGGGTTCTCCACGTAGATCAGGAAGGTGTATGTAGCAAGGGGATCTGGTGTAGTGAAGAGTCCTGGTGTATCAAGGGATCCCAGAACGTAATTTCCATATTTGCCCAAGGATGTGGCTTGAACCTGCCAGTTGATTTTTTAAGATTTATTTATTTTTAATTTATGTGTATGAGTGTTTGCTTTCATGTGTCTGTGTTCACCACTTGTGTGCAGTACCTGTAGAGACCAGAAGAGGGCATTGGATCCCCTGGGACTGGAGGTACAGATGATTGTGAACTGCCTTGTGGGTGCTGGGAACTGAACCCAGGTCCTCTGGAAAAACAACAAATGCTCTCAACTACTGAGCCATCTCTCTAGCCTCAAGATGCTGCTTTTTATTTTTTGTTTCATCGTTATTATTATTTAATTATTATTATTTTTTTTTGAGACAGCATTTCACTGTGTTGGGCTGGCTGGTCTAGAACTCACTAGTTAGGACAGGCTGTCCTTGAACTCACAGAGATCCTCCTGCCTCTGCCTCCCGAGTGCTGGGATCAAAGGTGTGTGCCACCATGCCAGCTAGGTCATTGTTTTGTAAGCACATTGAGCCTGAGCCTGAGCCTGAATTATGTTGGTGACGCTTTACCACTGCCTGTTGCAAATGGCAACATCACCATTTTTCAGAAAAAGAAATTCTCTTTCTGAGTTAAGTCTCTAGTCTCAGGCTTGAAAGATAGATAGGGGCTGGAGAGATGGCTCAGAGGTTAAGAGCACTGACTGCTCCTCCAGAAGTCCTGAGTTCAATTCCCAGCAACCACATGGTGGCTCACAACCATCTGTAATGAGATCTGGTGCCCTCTTCTGGCCTGCAGGCATACATGCAGGCCAGAACACTGTATACATAATGAATAAATACATCTTTAAAAAAAAAAAAAAGAAAGAAAAAAGAAAGATAGATAGTTCAGTGATTAAGAGAATGTATTGCAGGTTGGGGATTTAGCTCAGTGGTAGAGCGCTTGCCTAGCAAGCGCAAGGCCCTGGGTTCGGTCCTCAGCTCAAAAGAGAGAGAGAGAGAGAGAGAGAGAGAGAGAGAGAGAGAGAGAGAGAATGTATTGCTCTTACAGAGGACCTGAGTTCGGTTCCCAGCACCCACACTGGGTGGATCACAACCACCTATAACTCCAGCTCCAGCTTTTCTGGCCTCTTCGGGCACCTGCACTCATGTGCACAGATACACAGGCACACAGACACACACAGACACACGCAGACACACACAGACACACACACAGAGGCAGGCACCTACACACACACACACACACACACACACTCACATGCAATTTAAAAAGTCCCTAGTCTCCAGGTAACAGGAAATAGTGAAAGTATACTCCAGCCTAGGTCAGACCTATTATCTGCACCAATCCCCTCTCCTCCCAAGGCCACTGTATCCCACTTCCTTTTCTGGGTGCTAAGGGCCAGCAGGGCATGGGCAGACCGTGATCTATCTCTCAGAGCACCACAAGGTGGAGCCACCCTATCCTGCAGGACTTGGCCATGATGCCCCAGCCCTGACTGCTCCGCTTTCTCCTCTTGCTTCAGGACAAGCAGATGGATTTCTGTTGGGATCCGTGGCAGGTCAGTGTGCTTGCTGTCCCGCAGTCCTGCCAGCCCAACTGACGCCACTGTCCCCTCTTCCTCTGCTGTGCCCACCCCAGGCCCCCAGTCCTGCCAGCCCAGGGAAGGAAGGTCTTGTGGGAATGGATAGGATCTCCCAACCTTTTATGCCTGGTCCCTGGCCACCACCTAAGGATGAGTGGGTGGTAACAATGGTCTGCGGGGGCGGGGGGGGGGGGGGGGGGCCGCGGGGAGGGGGCAATGTCCTCTGGCTGGCTGTCCTTCCCAACTATCCCTTTTTTTTTCTACAGAGGTGCTTCCAGACCACCAACGGCTACATATCCGACTCTAGAGCCTGCACCAGCAACTACAGCGTGGCTGCCCTGGCCACCTCATCCCTTGTGGGTAGGTCCCCACAGCCCGCCTCCAGCCCTTAGAGATTGTAGGCTCCTCCCCAGACATGTGCTGAGGGGAGGCAAAGGATCACAGTCACGCTGTGTGTAACGTTTTCTAATTGCCAGACTTCAGGCTGGGTTCCTCTCCCAGGAGCTGACTTGCTGGGTTTTCAGGCCCTGGGGATGCCTCAGAGGGAGGTGTGCGTGCGGTTTTTGGGTGTCTGACTGCGTGGTCTCCCACGTCACCTTGGGTCTTGTTCCCTAGAAGCAGAGCCTGAGGTGGGGACTGTGTCCCCCGGGGGGATTGCTCTTAGGTGGGTCCCTGGGGAGTGAAGGAAGCAGGGGAGGCTGAGAGAAGACTTGGTTACAGTTGTGTTCCCTCCCTGCCTCAACCCACCCCACCGGGAACTCTGCAGCACGGTAGCCTGAAGGAAGACCGTGTTGTCTGTACTTCAGTGTTCAGTTGTCTATGAGGAAGACTATGCCGCCTTGAGGGCATGAGGTGGCACCCGAAGCTGTGATAGTTTTCTGAAGCGGGTGTGGGAGGGAGCCGGGAAAGGCTCACCAAGGTGGCTAGAAGGGCACACAAGCAGGCAGGGGATCCACGCTGCTGTTCTTGGCCGTAGACGGCCCTCAGCCCAGCCTACCCGGCCACTGGGCCCTCCAGTCTCCTCTTACAGCTTCTCCCCACACTGCAGGCTTCCACCACCCCAGATCCTTTCAGGTTCCCACAGGACCTGGCTGCCTCCCTCCACCCCTGTCTCTGTAGCTTCCCCTACCTGAAATACCTGCCACCCACCTCCCCCTGGCCTCAAGCGCCTGAGAAACACCACCTCTCCCAAAGGACTCTGCAGTCCAGGACCCCACTTGGGGGAGCAGGTCTCCCCTTCTTTCTCATCTCCATCACTCCCAAGTGCCTGGTCCCTCATGTCTGTAGATGTCTCACTTGCCCTTGGAACTCGAAGTCCCTGGGGGCCTCATGTCTGCGTGGATTTCAGGACCCTGGGGATGCCCAGATCTGTCCCCGCCTCCCTTAGTGAAGGTGCTGAGCTGTTCCTGACATCTCTCCATCACCTTCCACACCCAGCCAGTCAAGTCATATGCTTCCCCAGCCCTTGTCCTGCTGTCTAGACCTGGCCTGCCTCTTGCTGGGTCCCTGCAATGGCCCCGAATTGTCCCCCACCTCCCATCTCCACCCTTGAACTTGTATCTTTCACTTGGGATGCTGTTTCCAAGTAACAGATCTAATCTCTGTGTCTGTGTCTGGCTATCACTGTCCATTGCTGTGCGGACAACAAAGCTGTCACCTTGGCTCTCCAGCCTCAGTCTGGCCCCTGCAGGGCTCCCAGCCTCCTGTCCCTGTGTCAACCTTGATTGTACGGGTGTTATGCCAGCTCTTCTGTGCCTTTAATCCCATCTCACCCATGAAACAGCCTGGCTCCCATCTCTCCCATCACAGTAGGCCT
This sequence comes from Peromyscus aztecus, assembly GCA_902168405.1. NCBI lineage: Eukaryota > Metazoa > Chordata > Mammalia > Rodentia > Cricetidae > Peromyscus > Peromyscus aztecus. The sequence continues at coordinate 5,850 of CABHPQ010164882.1, read as the reverse complement.
TCAGAGCCCAACTCCAGGCCACTTCCTCCGGGTAGCACTCCCTGAGTGCTCCGCACCAGAGTCTCACTCCGCAGAGCTGGGGGCACAGGGCAGTTCCCTCGGGACTGTCCATTCATGAGTGGAGGGTGCAGAGTCCGAGAGGAACTGAAGGTCCCAGCCAGTGTGAGAAAGGAGAGACTAGGTTGGAAACCTGGTCCAGATTCGCTAAGACATTGGGGAGGAGGGCGGGGCACACAAATGGGTGAAACACGTAAGTGAAGTAGGGCCATAATCCTGGGGAGGGCACAGGGCAGGATGTGGGTTGTGGGAGGCAAAGCTCCCCCTGGTCATGGTTACAGGAAACCGAGAGGTGCGGGCCTATAGATCAGGGGCGGTTGAGATACAGAACATGGGGTGTCTGAGGTTTTGGGGTGCCATGAACTGGAATGGTCACCCGATAGCCATCCATGACCTCACAGGGGTGGTACAAAGCATCAAGGACCACATCACAAAGCCCACAGCCATGGCTCGTGGCCGAGTGGCCCACCTCATCGAGTGGAAAGGCTGGAGTGCCCAGCAGTCAGGCTGGGAGCTGTCCCCAGCAGAAGATGAACATTATTGCTGTCTCCCTGACGAGCTCCGAGAGGCCCGCTTTGCTGCAGGTGAGTGGGGGTGCAGGGAGGGAGGCCATAGGCGGGGTCTACAGGGGTGAAGCTGGGTCTGAGCACAAGGAGGTGGGTGGGGTGCTAGGTGGCTTTCTTCATCACCTGGGTAGAGAGGGGCAGTCCAGAGAGGCCTGTGGAGGCATAGAGCCCCCTTCCCACCCACAAGCTCCGTCACGGAGCCTGATCTTGCTGTCCCCTCAGGTGTCGCTGAGCAGTTTGCTATCACGGAGGCCACTCTGAGTGCCTGGTCCTCCCTGGATGACGAAGAACTGCAGCCAGAGGACAGTACCCAGGGTGCCTTCCAGCTCCAAGGTACAGCTGGGGATACCGAGGCAGGGTGGGCAGAGGAGCGCTGAGGGTGGTGCCTAGGTCTCTCAGGCAGGCTCCTTCTCTCCCCACCCCACCCCCCCTTCTCCATGGCTTAGCTTCTTCCTCAGTAACCTGGGACTGGCAGTCCTGGCCTGCACATTTCCAGGGAGTGCCCTGAGCAAAAAGGAAAGTCTGGCTGTGGTGTGGCTTGAGCTGGCACTAGGTGCATTGTGGGTACTGCTTCCCCAAACCTGGGTCCCGATGAAGCTTACATTGACATACCTCACTTGATTCTCCCTATTACCAGGAGGGGAGGGGACAGAGGACCAGAAGGAGCACCCATTATCCCAATACTCACTCCCTGCTCTTGGCTACTCTGCTCCCTGTCATGGGGAGACAACTGAGCTCAGAGAGGTTTGGAGACCTGCCTGGGGTCACACAGCTTAGCAGTGAGTGACCTACAGGGCTCCTGACCCTTGCCTGGCCTCCCGCATCCAGGGAGGCAGGACACAGGATGCAGGATTCCATCTCTCCTCTGTATCCCCTTTTTGATATTCTAGACCTGGAGAGCATCTACCTTCAGGACAGCCTCCTGAGTGGCCCTTCACAGGACGACAGTCTCCTAGCCTGCTCCCCTGGCCTCACCCTTGATGATGGCTGGCCCTCACCGGAGGAGCCCCCTAGCCCCACCCAGCAGCATCGGCAGCGGCTGCCAGGGGCTCAGGGGCCTGACAGCGGAGCCCACTTGCATGGCTCGCTGCCCTCCGTGGACAGTGGCTCTCTCTCAGAAGAGGAGGATGAGGTGTTCTACAACTGAGGCAGGCCGGCCAGTCCAGTGTCTGCACACCTTGCTGGGAGGCCAATGCTAGCCCAGCACTGGGCATCTCTTGACTCCTTGGGACAAACACAGGGTGGAATGTGGCAGGGATGGTAGCCATCATTCTTGTGGACCACTCAGTGCCTCCGTGGACCTGCCCTCAACAGTGGGAGCCCCCTGCTTTGTGTGCTTGGCCTCTCCAGGGCCTCTGCTCTCAGCCTGCTCCTGGACTCTAAGCAGACACTAGGGCAACCGGCCCCAGGAGAGCTGACAGTCAGGCCCCCAGGAGGACACCATGGAAAGATTGGGAGGGTCATTTGGAGGGGGCCCGGGGAGCCAGCCTTGACTTGGGCTCAGCCCCTCCCCACTCACTCCGTGCATCTGTCTCATGGAAGGTGGGACTGTTTCTTCTGGTCAAGCCATTCCTCGACTCGCTAACATCTCTGGAGGGTCTGTCTGTGGCTCCCCTCTTACCTGGTTCCTCTGTGACCCCAGCCAAGAGAACCCACGTTCCCCCTCCTCCTCCCCTTCACCTCCCACAGGGTTCTCTGGTGACATTAAAGTAGTGTGCTCATCCTGGATGAAGTTGACCTGGTCTCCCGGGGAAGGAAGGCATGTTGCTGAGCCCTGGATGAGGGTCTGAGGGGTTGGGGGGACTCTTACCTCCAACACACAAACTCCTGAGAGGCCTCAAAGGAGGAGGCCCAGGGTATCTTCTTGTCCCCCAAAAGCCACACCCAGAGACCCCACTTTACCAGCGGAACCACAGCCAGGGAAACTGAGTCTGGAAGGCAGAACCTCACCCCCAAGTTCCTGTTATACGTGAGGCCAAGTGTTATAAGGGCCAGCAGGGACCTTCTCTTCCCTCCATCTCCCTGCTAGGGTGTGGAGGCTGAAGAGCCCCAGGCCCAGCCTGCGATGCCCTTGTGGGCATCAGATGCCCCAAGAGTTTAACCTAGGCCAACACTAGAACCCTAGGGGCCAAATGCATACTCTTGAGGGAGGAATGACAGGAGTGAAGAGCGGCCCTGGGCCTCAGCTTTATTTTTCTCAGGAGTTACTGCTGGGGAATAGATAATCTCAGAAGGCACATCCACCAGGGTGAGATTTTTTTCTTTCCTTTGTCCCCTCAGGGTGGGCCATAATGAATGTGGAGCCCTGTTCAGGCTGGTAGAGCTGCCTGCTGCACTGAGGGGCTGAGCGGGGCTGGAGGGGCGGGGTAGGGAGAGAAGAGGGGTGGGGCTTTGTGCAGCAGCCTCGGGAAGCAGGCAGCCGGGTCCTTTTTCCAACCCCCCCAGGTTGGCTCACTTGGGGGCTGGTGGGTTGATCAAGGTGGAAATCGCTTTCTTCAGCTACAGCAGAGAAAAGGGAATTGAGGGGGAGGAGGGCAGGTCAGAAGGGACGGAGACAGCTCTGGCCTCCATCACCGAGAGCACCCCCAAAGTCCAGCCTGTAGATTTAGAGCTGGCGCCTACCCCATGACATAAGGGACACTGAATCCAGAGAGTGGCAGGCTCAGTGGCCACTCTAATCCAAGGAGCAGTGTCCATCAGAGTTCTGAGTAGCTCCCAATCTTTGAAAGGGGGAATGCTGGTGCCCCCCACCCCCACCTCAGCTTTACCCACCCTCAAGACCCTAGTACCTCTACCCAGGACACAGAGCCCACAGCTCTGCCCCGTGATGTCACGAACAGCGTCTGAAGGGTCAGCAGCTCAAAGAGGCTGTGTGTCTGGAGGGGAAGTTGACAGGAAATGATGGCGTCAGGGAACACCCCTGTCCCCACCTATCCTTCTCTATTCCAGGTGAGTGGAAGAAGAGAGTCCAGCTTGCAATGTCTAGTCTGACCACTAGGTGGTAGCCAGACTCCATGCAGGAAGCAAGGCTTCAGGTAGAAGGAATCCTTCATGCCCAGGCAGAAAACTTGGGGCCATAGCTAGGTTCCTAGGCTGCTTCATTCTCCACCCCCCACACAAGTGCCTGCTTTGAGAAGCTAGGTAATCTACCAGATGCCACACAGGATGAAGGGGAAGGTCCTCAAATTAGGATCCCTGTGTGATGCTTAAATTAAAAAAAAAAAATTGTTTTGTTGTGTTTTCAGAAAGGGTCTCTCTCTATAGTCCTGGCAGCCTCAAACTTGCTGTGTAGATCAGGCTGGTCTCAAACTCACAGAGACCCTCCTGCCTCGGCCTCTGCCTTTGCCTCCTAAGTGCTGGGATTAAAGGCATTTGCTACCACACCCAGTTTTTTTTTTTTTTTTTTAAATAATTTTATGTGTATGGGTATTTGCCTGAATACCACATGAGTGCAGTGCCCCTAGGGGCCAGAAGAGGGTGTTGAATCCAGCAGGACTGGAGTTATAGACAGTTGTGAGCCGCCATGTAGTTGTTGGGAACTGAACCTTTGTCCTCTGGAAGAGCAGCAAGTGCTCCTAAAGCTGAGCCATCTCTCCAGCTCCATGGGATGCTTCTTACTAACACTGTTTCTACCCAGAAGCATGTGTTTCCCAAGCTCTCTCACTTCCCTGTCTCCTCTGCGTTGCCTCAGCAACCCTGGTGGTGAGGAACTCACAGGCTGGGGCTGCTGTGCACATCTGCAGGTGAGAAGTATGCCTGTGTGCCTGCGCGTTCGCGAGTGGTGTGTGTGTGTGTGTGTGTGTGTGTGTGTGTGTGTAAAACACTGCACAGCAGGAGGAGGTGGAGCCCAAATTCCCCCGTCAGGTCCTCCCTCTCCACCCACTTTTTCTAATTCTCCCTTACCTGATACAGGGAGGTCTCTGGGGACAATTGCAGGGTCACTGGCTGGGTGGGGCAGCCACTAGCCAAGATGTCCTGGAGAAGGCGCTGGGAATGGGGTGGGGGGAGATAATGGAGACCTGAGCCAGCCTACAGTTCTCAGGCTCCTGCTCTCTAAACTCCTCTCTTCCTTCATAGCCCTGCTCACACCCCCCACCCTGTCCCCACACCTGGCAGGGGGACCCACCTGTTGGCCTGGAGTCCAGGAAGCTGGCTCAGTCTGGAGGGCTTGCACCAAGTGAGTCCTTTCCACAATGCCCACCAGCGTCTGAGACTCTAGGAAATGCAGAGGGAGGAACACATTATGAATGCAGAAGTCACATTATCTTAGCACCTACTATGTGCCAAGAATATGCTGGGTGCTTGTTTTAAAGATTTGTTTATATATATATCTCCACTGTGTATACTGTGGTGCCTGGTTGTTTTAAAGACTTATTTATTTTTATTTTATGTGCATGAGTGTTTTGCATATATATATATATATGCATCCACTGTGTATACTGTGTGCCTGGTCCCCACAGAGGCCAGAAGAGGGTGCCAGACTTCCCAGAACTAGAGTTAAGCACAAATGTAAGTTGCCACGAGAGTGCTGGGAACCAAGGTCAGGTCCTTCATGGACAGCAATGCTCTTAACCAAGGTGCTCTCTCTTCAACCTCATGCTGGATGTTCTTATGTCTCAGAGGAAATTTACAGAATTTCCTGCCTCTTAGGACACTTATCACCCCATTTACAGATGAAGCACAGGCTGAGAGGCACAGAGGGGTTTTCCGTCCTGTCTACAGAAATTCAATTTTAGACATGGATATTTGGCAGCTGTGAATGGCTGCATCATCTTTGACTAGAATCCTGGGAGCCATTCCTAGGCTGCTTTACAAGCACCTTCTCATCTCTAAACATGACACAAACCTAGAAGGTAGCATGGTTATTATGTCCATTTCATCCATGAATAAACCAAAGCACAAGAGAAGCTAAGTGACTTTTCCCAGGTCACATGGCAGAGCCTAGATTCAGAGGCAGATCCAATTCCCTGCTTACCCTTACTGCCCTTATACTCAGAGGGAATGCCCACCCATCTTCCCAGGCACCCTCCCCCATCCCAGCTGAGTACCTCTGGTCTCCACCAAGGGGTACTGAGCCACATCTGTGGAGGTCACAGCCTTGACTACCTCCTCCAGGGGCATGTCCTTGGCCAGTGTGGTGAGGGTACAGTTCATGAAGTGTTCCACAGTCACAGGGTAGGAACTGTGGGCAGAGGGAGGCATGCATCAGACCCTGCATGGCAGTGCT
>CABHPQ010164881.1:0-46780 GCA_902168405.1 Peromyscus aztecus | reverse complement strand
GGTGAGAAAAAGAGGTGACAAACAAGAAAATAATTCTTCTTAGCAGAATGTGTAGGTATCTTAGAGGAACATGGAGTGTAGATGGAGGTCGTTAATTACTGGTTACTCCAGTCCCTGGCAGTACCAGTGCCCAACTTATCCCCACCGTTTGACCTCATTTGTCTTATTAGCCGCCTTTTCTTTCTATTCTCTTTTTGTTATCCCTTTTCCTTCATCTTCCTTGTCTTCATGCCTGTATCATACAAGGCCCTCTACTTCCACGCATGGCCCTCCAGATCCCTATCCTCCTGTAGAGCTGGGCATACAGAATACTTAGGTGAGCATTAGTCTATTCTTATCATTGTGACCCTGGGACTAAGGAGGTACTTTACTTCACACATTCCACTCTATCTTCTAGATCCCTGTGGATGAGAAGATTTTACTGTTTGGTCCTTCTCCTTATTTCTAGTAATTTTTTTGAATGACCAAAAAAAAAAAATCTTGCTTTAGATGAAGTCACATAAAATCACTACATTTGCAAATATGGTAAGTAGCATAAATATTGACTACTTGGGCTTTGATCAGTGTCTGCTGTCCATGCTCCAAAATTCAGACTCTCTTCATAGACCTTCCACTGACAGTCACAATTGTGGCTGTAGGTTGTTATATTATATTGAGTTTCAGAGATAGATACTGTGCATTTTATTTGATTTGTTATTATAGACTTTATTAGATGTATAAAGTCTCTATATATTGGACATAAAAGCAGAACTGAGACTCAGGAAAGAAGGAAAGTAGAGGGAGGGAGGAGAAATGGGAAGTTTCATGAACACAGAAAATGTGTATAGATGGAAGTTTCTGTCCTACCTGGCCCAGCAGCCTTTCAGTCCCAAATAAACACACAGAGGCTTATATTAACTATAAACTGTTAGGCCTGTTACTCAGGCTTATAACTGACTAGCTCATATACATTAATTAACCCATAATTCTTGTCTATGTTTAGCCACATGGCTTGATATCTTTTCTCAATCCTGCATTCTCATCTTACTTCCTCTGCATCTGACTGGCGACTCTATCTCTGCCTTTCCTCTCCCAGCCTTCTCCTAGTCTGGTCACCCCACCTACACTTCCTGCCTGGCTACTGGCCAATCAGCATTTTATTAAACCAATAGGAGTGACCAATCTTTATGGTGTACAAGAACATTATCCCATTGCATTTCCCCTTCTTTTTCTTTTCAAAACAAAAACCCTGCATCTAATCTCCTTCATTTAGGTTTTCTTCCTGAGCATTATTTATAACAATTTGTAACCAACATTCTAAACAAAGACAAATATCCATAATCCATTATTTAGGAATTAGGTATAGTTATCTATGCTACTTCCTGCTGTTTGGGGGTGCTAGTAATCTTATGAGGATCCAAAGAAAATTTAGGATTATGGTCAAGTCCTGACTGGAGTAGTCTGTAAGGCTGGATAATCTCAGTCAGCAACCTTGAAGCCTTTCTGGATGCAGAACTCAGAGGAAACTGCAGCAGAGGTGCTCTAAAGCTATGACTCTTCTGGGCCATCTGTTCCCATTGGAAAATTTTCAAGGGATCTTGCTCGAATCCAACCATATTAACCTGGAAGCAATCAACAGGTCTTAATCTTCTGTGGAAACAAAAACAGAACCTCTTTTCCAAAGCAACATATCCTTAGACCTGAAATTTAAAATCAAGATACCTTTAAAATATATATGTTGGTTTAACTTAGCAACCCCCATAGTCAAATGTCTCTCTGTAGTTAAAAAAAAACTCAAAGACAACAAAATAATATACAGTATCCAGACTCTGTGTATTTTCCACCTTTATGTGGCTTTTTTTAAAATTCTATTTCATTTTTAAGGACTTTCTCTATCCTTTTTCTTTTTTCTCCTAAGCCTATGCATATTTTTAAACATAGTGTAATCTGTTTAGAGATTTTTTTTTCTGTCTGAATCTGTTTTATTGTGTACCTTTAAGCCTTTTCTGACCTGGAGATTTTAAACTGTTAAACTGTGTGTCAAGGACAAGAGCATGACGTTGGCTGCCTGCTCCACCTTACTCAGCTTTCCAACATGGCAAAGGTTCCAATGAGTCTTGCTTACCTCCCCAATTCTGGGAAGCAGTATTAAGTAGTGTTCTAAAGCGAGCAGACAGCGGCAGGGGCTGGTAGAAGCCTCTCTGTACACGGCCTGTGGGAGAATCTTCAGAGCCTGCCATGCTGCTTAGTTCATGGCAGCTGGCAGTCTGCTCTATCTCCCAGGCAGCCTTCGGTAGATGCTTCTCTGCACTGCTGCTGGCATGAAACTGTCATACCAGGAAGCCCAGTGTGGCTCTGTTTCTGTGCATTAGAATCCTTTTTAAGCTTTACCAGGTCTATGTGGATCAATGCCTGACCATGAGCATCAATTGTAGACAGAAGTTTCTGTTCTGCCCAGTCCCACAGCCATTCAGTTCCAAATAAACACACAGAGGCTTATATTAACTCTAAACTGTTAGGCCTATTACCCAGGCTTAACTAACTAGCTGTTATGCTTAAATTAACCCATAATCCATGTCTATCCACATGGCTTGGTACCTTTTCATAGTCCAACATTCTCCTCTTACTTCCTCTGCATCTGACTGGCGACTCCATCTCTGCCTTTCCTCTCCCCAGCCTTCTCCTAGTCTGGTCACCCCACCTACACTTCCTGCCTGGCTACTGGCCAACCAGCATTTTATTAAACCAACAGGAGTGACAAATCTTTACAATGTACAAGAGCATTGTCCCACAGCAAATGTGCATGTCATATTTAAAAGAAGCCATCTTTATGAAGCCTAGCCCTATGCACAATGAATATACGCCAATTAAAAATTATATTGGATATATTTTATGGGGAAAATTAATACCTTTTTCCTGAGAATTGGATTTTTTTTTTTTGGTTTTTTGAGACAGGGTTTCTCTGTGTAGCTTTACACCTTTCCTGGATCTCGCTCTGTAGACCAGGCTGGCCTTGAACTCACAAAGATCCGCCTGCCTCTGCCTCCCGAGTGCTGGGATTAAAGGCATGTGCCACCACCGCCTGGCGAGAATTGGATTTTTATATTATCAATCACTTCCAAATGTGAGCCCAATCTCGAAACTCCTTGGGTTTGTGTTTAAAATCTGATAATCATTTACAAGATACTAGTATTTATAAGTGAAAATTATCAGAGTCACATCATGGTAGATCACAAACAACCATTCTGAAACTTAAATCAATTGAAGACAAGTTCTGTCTGACTTCCTTAGAGCTTTGTGTAACAATAAAAATTATATTCAAATTTAGGAGTTAATCTAGACCTTAGGCACATTTAAATAGGAAAAGATTTTCCCCAGAATTATTCTGTCTTGTTCTGATAGTTTCAGTCTTAGTACCCAGCTATTTGGTCATCTGGCTACCATGTGTTCTACTTGCAAAGCATCCTAGCCACTATTTCAACTATTTTTCTTAGCCCCAAAGAGATTCTTCTCTAAAATCTTATTTCATATGGGTACTAAATCCATTGATCCTTAAGACAACTTTTCAGTGAGGTCTCAAACCACAGGTTCCAACTGAGGCTGCTTATGAGGCCACCCTGAATTTTCAACATGAGAAGTATACACATTCCTACACACAAAAAAACCCCAAAAAAACAAAACAAACAAACAAAAATATTAAAAAGAAATTGAAGAGTTGACCTATTTTCTGCCATTTACTTGGTTTTTAATGATTCTGTTCTAATAAGGTTGTTTGTGCTTAGTTCAAATCAGTATAGCTACTATTTAGCTTATCCTAAAGAAACGATTTTGACTCTCATTTAAATTCAACGATCTTCTTATGAGATAACAACTAAATCTTACATATTATTGATCCTAATAGAAGGTATTTAACATTCTAAAATAGTCTTAACATTACTACATTCAGTATTCTCTACAAATTTGTCTTATATTGTAAAATTTCAAAGCCATAATAAGGTTCCGAAAATTACTGCAAATCACATTCCTTAAAATAATTGAGACACATTAACTGCAATATTTCAAAGAAAACCTTTCTTCTTTTGAAATAAATTTACAAGATGATTAATTCTAGAATTATCATTCATTTTGAGGGTATTTTAGAACAAGCTTCAAAATACAATATACTGTTCTGTAATAGAATTAGTAACTAATGGAATATTTTTGCTCAAAATTACTTAATCAATGTGAGGCATGGCTATTGTCTGGAAATGAATTCCAGAGTAATTTTTTAGTTTCTTCTTTCAAAAAATTTGCATATGATTCTAAAAATATGTTGGAGATCAAAAGACCACAGCTTTTTTTTTTTTTTTTTTTTTTTTTTTTTTTTTTGGCTTAGACAACATACAACATGCAGATTAACAGCAGTGCGTGAGGAAACCACTAGATATTGAAGCAGAAATTGATTAAGCATTAAAATTAAAGCTTCTAGAAATTCAGTTGAGTAAATATCCACAGTATATTATCGCTACTAATTGACAAGCAGAAGAATCTGATTTGGGACTCCACATCATAGTCAGCTGCCTGCCTGTTCCTCATTAAATAGATAAGCATGCCTCTAAGCTTAAATGTCAATGTTTCATCAACATCCAATACTCTCAACTCAGTACCAGAATTCATTTATGTTTCTAAGGGCTCATTATTTTTGTAGTGATGTATCTACTCATTCTCTAAGCTTGGTACAGGAAAATGTAAGCTTTCTTATCTGAGATTCTTCCTCAAAGAAGGGGAAGGCACACTGTGTCATTCTGATGAGAAGCAGTGGGTGTCTTCTTGCATTCTTACATGACAGAGAGTGTGGACACATTCATCTTCTGTCACTTCATGGCTTTTGAGAATTATTCCTTTGTTTCCTGAGGCATCATTACTTATGTAAAAAGGGATATAATTTGAGGAATTTAGCATAAGTACTGGGCAGGCTTTTCCTGATGATAGTTTAGTGTCCTTTTCCTTCAGACATTCTTTTTGATGCTGTCAACATTCTTTTTGATGCTGTCAATATTTACAATGGAACATCACAAGCCTAATTTCAGCACTGGAAATCATTTTCATGTAAATGTCATTCCCCTGGGCTGCTTGCTGCTGCTGCAGGCCTGCAAAGCCCCCTCCTTGTCTATTATTCTGAATTCCTCTGAAGTTTAATATCTGTGCCTTCAGCCACACACACAGTCACTTGGAAGAGTGAGAAGAATGATCTAGTTTTCCAATTGGTCTCAGAAAATCTCTTCTTTGAGACTGCTTATAAATGCCGAATATTACCATATTTGTGAGATTACTAAAATAGATTGAGTTTTCCACTACTGACCTTGTAATGTCATACAAAGTTCAAGACTCTTTAAGCTTATGAGACTTTATTCTTTTAGTTAATCATTTCATTCTAGTCTACAAAACTGGTCAATTCCTAGCTCCTTCTCCTTAATCTGAGACATGTAGCTCAGGCTGCTTTCTCCTACCTTCTTTGCCTTTTCTGTTCCTCTCTGGTTTAAGTTTTCTTTCCTGGAAATCAGCTTTAATAATATCTATTCTTCAATAGCTAGCTCTCTGCTTTATTTCCTTTTGTGTATAACTTCCCTAAAAGACTAGCTAATGTTAACCTCTGACATAATACAGGAACATAGCTAGCTTTCAATAAATATGAAATCCCAAGATCTCACCATCTGTAAAGTAAGGTTATTTTAGAACATATCAGTTGGTTAGGGTGCCAAGTTTGTGGCAATGTTATCAAAGAATAGAGAAAACAAGAAAAACAAGTAACAAAAGGTTTTATTTAGAAGAGAAAAAAGAAAAGCTTACACCCCGCAAGTGAGCAAGGGTCTCAAGAAACATGACTCTAGATATCTTAGTTCATTTTTAGTGTTCTTCCCTATCAGTTTAGGTAGTGGGAGAAGCAGATCCCCAGGCTAGGAACTGGGTGTGTCCTTACCCTGATTCAAGGTTGGCCTTGGCTCTTCTATTATGTAGCTTAGGATAATTTACAAGTACAGTTTCCAAGTGGGGGGTGCTCATTTAGGAGGAAATAAGGAACTATATTTCACTTCTGGCATTTCTGGCTCAAGAACCAAGAACATGCTGGAACTGCGGGTTTGGGAATCCCTTATTTGAACTGCTTGTCAAGTTTTTATCTCCTGTTCTTCTCATGGGCATGTAACATGGGCTACTTACTTATTAACCACAATTGTAGTCTTGTGGTGTGGGACCTCCTTGTACCCGTGTGTTAAATCTCAACACAGTCAGATATATACTGCTGAATGCAGAATTTGATCCATGTTATCAGTTTTGGAAAACAATAAACAGAGACAGGAATTGAAACTTAAATTGTGCTTTATTTACAGAGCAGGCAATAAAAAAAGTCTGTCTTCCCATTCAATCTCCAGTCAACAGATTATATACTGAGTAGAGACAAGTAATCAGTCATTCAAATGGGTTTTTTTGCCCTTCTGATCAGATGGTCAGTCTAGTCTTTGAGACTTATAGTGCTGGTGCTGTATTCCCTTTCTCTCTCTCTGTATGGTGGGTCTTTCACACATAGTTGTTCAGTTGGAACCTCCCGCTCACCCCTGTATGGAAAACCCCATTCTCTCTCTCTCTCTCTCTCTCTCTCTCTCTCTCTCTCTCTCTCTCTCTCTCTCTGTATCTGTCTCTGTCTTTCCCTCCCTCCCTCTCTCTCTCCCCAACCTCACCAACTCAGAGAGTCTCTGAACAAAAGAAAGGTGCCAAAAAATCTAGTCCTGCATTCTTGGTGGCTGTTAGTATTCTGACCTGCCCCTTGGGGACCCACCCAGCTTCCTCTTGATGCCATCCTATGTTCCCTTTAAGAAAAAACCCTCCTGCCACCCACCCACCCCACCTCCTCTTGCCAGAGGTAGTGCTCATCTCTCTCTCTCTCTCTCTCTCTCTCTCTCTCTCTCTCTCTCTCTCTCTCCTTTCCCTTCATTCTCATTCCCCTCCCCCCAAACCCCAGAATAAGCTTGCCACATGGATGTCAAGTATGCCATGTAAGTAACTTTGCACTGTCTGCTGTGCCAGCATGGCATGTCTCACCCACTGCCAGGCACCTTGGTCCAAAACCCATCAAGGCCCTCTCCCATGCCCTATCATTACAGTAGTTATTGCAGAACCTCTACTCCCAAAGTTTACAGCCATATAAGTCCCTGCCTACGTGCTCAGCTTTTGACCAAAGTTGGGCACAAACCCAGCTTGTGTAGGACGACAAGTCATCACCCTTGACCTAAAAGCTATGAAATCTCTTTGCTTTAGGTTGGGGGTACAACTTCTTTGGATTTGAACTCTGGGACTAGAGAACCCACCCAGAAGTTGCTTTGCTAAATATATCTGTTGTTATATGTTTTCAGTTCAGCTTAATTTGGCATACTGTGTTTGAGAAGAAACCTATTATGATGGTGGGGAGCAGAAAACATATTAACTGTGTAAGGGCTGAAGTTAACCTGTATGGCCCACTTGCCTAAGGACAGATAATATCCTGGAATACTGGGGACTGTTGGTCTTGTAAAATAACAAATCACGGGTTTTCACTTCAATAAAAAAGTCTGGTTGCCCTAACTGAAGAGAACATACATGATTACATGTAGGTGGGAGATACACAGGCAGGAAATACATCAGGATGTATGCTTGCCCATGATTGGATGAAGGCATAAGGTATATAGCCTTATGATTTCGGCCTTTATAAACATCCAACTGACCAAATTCAGTGCCATTTTCTGGGTTTTCAGGTATGGACCTGGCCAGGGTCCATCTTACTGGTCAGTATTTAATAAAGCATGCTCTAATTGGATAATTGTGGAAATGGTCTTTCTCCTCTCAGTTTTCAGGTTTAACATATATAGGCCCAGCAAGATCAGACCATCCACTCAAATTCTGAAGCTGGACTCTTAGCTATGGTAGCTTTGAGGGGCTGGTAAGCCACCCAGGAAGCAGGTAACTTGGAATGAGAATAAAAGTCCATAGCTCCGGGATATGCTTTCGGTTCTACAGACTTCTAGAGTGAACATATGTGCTTAAGAGAGAAATAGCAAGCTTTTATATTTATTTATTTATTTATTTATTTATTTATTTATTTATTTATTTATTTATCTATCTATCTATCTATTTATTTATTTATTTGTTTGTTTGTTTGTTTATTGAAAAATGAGGCCTCCTTCTGGTAAGTCATGGAAGCTTTTTTAACTTTTTCTGCAACATCTGGCTTCTGGTTCTGTTCTGATTATTTGTGATCATGTTCTGAGGATGTAGGGGTCTCATGAGGCATGACAACCCTATGTAGAGGTCAAAGTGAGATGTCACATGGCCCTCTGGTTATTTCTGGTTAATTGGAAGTTCAGACAGAGCTTCAAATGTTGTTTGGGTGTGGATAATATTAACGTTTTATGCCATTCTACTTTATTGAAAGGCTGGCTCTGGAGTCGAGCTATAGCTCTCCATTCTCTAGATTCAGGCATGCTTATTTAGGTTTTCTCTATGCGTGTGTCAGGCAATTCACTTGGCTCTGACAGGGAAAGGAGAGCAAAGTAAGACAACTAAGAAGATTATTGACAGCATGGCCAGAGTGTTGATCTGAGCCTCCAGGGGAAGCCCAGAGGATTATGAATGAATTCCAGATATTGAACCTTGAGTTGCTTGCACTGTTGGAGTTTGATTTTGCCTTGCTATGGCTGTTTTTTGTTTCTTTCCTCTTGAAAAAAAAAGGGGGAGGAGGTTACTTTATAAAAGATATTTTATTTTTGATATTGCAGAAGCCCAGAGTTGAGATATTTTAAACTTCTTTAAAATGAAATGTTAGAAATGAGGTCTGCCAAGAATGGCTAGATCACAGATTCTTGTTGGTCTTAGGTCACTAAAAATGGTTCCCTTCTTTCCTCACTTAGCTTACTAATTGGGGTAACTTTCCCGAGTTCTTTGTATTATCATACATTGTGTTGGCATTTCTTCTCTCTTCTTTTTGGTTATTTCATTCCATTTACTTATATCTTTAAGAAGAGTATGCTTGTGAATGTAGCCACACCATCATGCCAAGCTGTACATGTGGATGTCAGAGCACAACATTGTAGAATTGGTTTACTCCTCCCACTTTTGGATGGGTTCTGCATATTGAACTCAGGTCACTGGGCTTTAGCAGCAAACGATTTTTACCCACCAAACTATCTTTCTGGCCCCTTTATGATTTTATTGAAATTAATAACAGGCTCATGATTCTCATGTTTCTCAAACTGGTTTTCAGGAATTCTTCTACTCTAAAAAATTATGAAGGACTTGTGCAGGTATCTCCCTTCCTTCTTCCTACTTTTCTCCCTTCTCTCATGGTTTGAATTCTGAATGTCCTATCCCCTGAATCTTAGGGTTGGTCCCAAGTTATGGAGAATTGTAGGACTGTTAAAAGATGTGTCTGTATGCTTGAAGGAATATTACTACATTGACACATTCCTCCTCGTCTTGGATTCCTGGGCAACAGTATGCCAGTAGCTCTTTCCTACCACATTTCTGTGATGATACACTGTAACAATAGACCCAGAGCAACACCCCCACGTGAATATGAACTGAAATCTCTAAAATCATGAGCTAAATAAACTTTCTCCTAAGTTGGTTGTGTTTAGTATTTGTTCTAGGATCAGAAATCTGAGCAATACATTTTCTATGAAAGTGTATCATATCTCTAGACTGTTACCACATGAGAAACTAATAATAATAAGAAACTAAAGTATTACATCATAAAATAACAGGCCTATCACTTATTAAAATGTCAAAATCTGAATAATCATACATAGTTATCTGTCAGTTTTTCTTTGCAGTCAAAATAATATTACATGGAATAACTAGAACAGCTCACACATTAATCACACTAGTACTTTTACTTGAGGCAACCATTGTACTTTGACAGAAAGCATGAAAACTGGATATGTATTTATCATATCATCACACAAAATATTAAAATATGTCTCCAAGGACCAGGATTTAATGAAATTAGTTGTTACTGCATGGTCAAGGAAATTTTTAATGGAGGTAGCAATTTTTCTTATTTATTTGCTTATGTCTGTAGCTGCCTGTCAGTGAAAACTGCTGACAATTCTTTCTCAGACTGATGCAGAATTATCCAGCTTCACTTTTTTACCATCAGTGCACAGTCAAGAGGGTGGAGAGAGTCAAATAACTTCTTAGTGTTTTTGGAAAATAATTTTGAGCTTCCAGCTCCCTGAAAAGGCTCTCTGTCTTGTTGACTTTCTTGAAGAACCAACTCTTTGTTTCATTGAATTGTACAAAGAAAAAAAGAAAGCATCTTCAACAAATGCTGCTGGCATAACTGAATGTCAACATGTAGAAGAATGCAAATAGATCCATATCTGTCACCATGCACAAAACTCAAGTCCAAGTGGATCAAAGACCTCAACATAAATCCAGTTACACTGAACTTAATAGAAGAGAAAGTAGGAAGTAGTCTTGAATGCATTGGCACAGGAGACCACTTCCTAAATATAACACCAGTAGCACAGACACTGAGATCAACAATTAAAAAATGGGACCTCCTGAAACTGAGAAGCTTCCGTAAGGAAAAGGACACAGTAAAAAGACAAAATGGCAGCCTACATAATGGGAGAAGATCTTCACCAACCCCACATCTGACAGAGGGCTGATCTCTAGAATATATAAAGAATTCAAGAAACTAGATATCAAAATTCCAAATAATCCAATTAAAAAAGGGACTGCAGAGTTAAACAGAGTTCTCAGCAGAAGTATCTCAAATGACTGAAAGACATTTAAGGAATTGCTCAACATCCTTAGCTGTCAGAGAAATACAAATCAAAAGAACTCTGAGATACAATCTTACACCTGTCAGAATGGCTAAGATAAAAAACATTGATGATAGCTTACATTGGAAAGGATATGGAGTAAGGAGAATACTCCTTCACTGTTGGTGGGAATGCAAACTTGTAGAGCCACTTTGGGAATCAGTATGGCAGTTTCTCAGAACATTGGCAATCAGTCTACTTCAAGACCTAGAAATACCACTCTTGGGCATACACCCAAAAGATGCTCAGTCATACCACAAGGATACTTGCTCAACTATGTTCATAGCAGTGTTATTCATGATAGCCAGAAGTTGAAAACAACCTAGATGCCCCTCAACCAAAGAATGGATAAAGAAAATATGGTACATTTACACAATGTAATATTACTCAGCAGTAAAAAACAATGACATCATTTGTAGGCAAATGGATGGAGCTAGAAAAAAAATCATCTTGAGTGAGGTAACCCAGAACCAGAAATACAAACACAGTATGTACTCACTCATAAGTGGATATTAGATGTAAAGCAAAGGATAACAAGGCTACAATCCGTAGCCCCAGAGAAGTTAGGTAACAAGGAGGATGCTAACAGTGACACACAGGGATCACCCTAAGAAGGGCAAATAGATAAGATCTCCTCAGCAAACTAAGAGGGAGTGTAGAGGGGAGGGGATGGGGGATGGGAACATAAGGAATTGGGATGACTGAATTGGGGGATGGAAGGAAAGGGAGAGCAATGAAAGAGATTTCTTGATAGAGGGAGCCATTATGGGGAAAAACCATTAGGGAGAAACCTGGTGCTAGAGAAATTCCCAGGAATCCACAAGGCTGACCCCAGCTAAGACTACTAGCCATAGTGGAGAGGGTACCTGAATTGGCCTTCCCTTGTAATCAGGTTGGTGACTACTCTAATTGTCATCACAGAACCTTCATACAGTAACTGATGGAAGGGAGGGAGGAAGGGAGGAAGGAAAGAAGGAAGGCAGGCTTTTACCTTTAGTGTTCCATAGACCAGATTTAGAGCTTAAGCTTTAGAGCCTACTTGATTTCCCAAATTATTTTGTTTAAAAGTAGTGGCCCTCATGATGCTGGAGAGATGGATGGCTCAATGGTTAAGAGTACGGGTTGCTTCTTCAGGTGACCACAATTGCCAGCAGAAACAGTATCTCACAACTGGCTTCAACTCAAGTTCCAGGGGAACCGTTGATTCTGGTCTTCACGGGCACCAGATGTACATGATACACAGACATACAATGTAGGCAAAACACCCACACACATAATAATAAAAATAAATAAATCCTTAAAAAATCAGTGGCTACTTTCAGCTGGGTTTTATTGTCGTATTTTAAATATGGGGTGCTGGGATTAAAGGCGTATGCCATCGCAGCCTGAGTGATAGACTTTGGTGGGTTGGAGCCGAGGGATCTCATGGCAGGTGAGAGAGAGAGAGAGAGAGAGAGACATACCATGCAGACAGCACTCATGTGGAATGTTTTATTGGGGGAAAGAGAGACAAAGGAGCTAAGGAGAAAAGAGGAAGAAGAAGAGAAGAAGAGAAAGAGAGATGGGAAAAGGGAAAGAGAGGAGGTGCAGATGTGACCTCATGAGAATGAGGAGGGGCTCCCTTTTATAAGGGGACATAGCACATGCAGAGAGACCGTGTAGCAATGAGCACATGATGTTGTCAGGATCCTGAGTGAGCCAAGGTGTTACCTGCATATTGGCCAGGTCTCCAAGGGGCGGGTTTGAATGGTAGCATTTATGTTCTAATGTAAGTTATGTATGATATATAGATTGTTTGACACTAAGTGTTTTGGAAACAAACAAACAAACAAACCAACAAACAAACAAAGACAACTCTAGCTTCAGTAGCTAAGAAAAAATGTACTCGAATCAGATGAATCTTAAAATATTATCAAGATTCAGGTGGTGCCAAGATCTGTGCCAAGACTTTTAAGTCTGCCTTCATACACCATGATCTTTTCAGTATTTAGAGTAGCTTCAAGTAGAATCAGTATGCATTACCCTTTTTGATAGAGATTTATACTGCTGGATACAGTGCATGTCATGGCAACCAACATTCAAAGCAGGAGGAAGAAGAACTGTTACTCTACTGCTTAAACTTCAGGTTGGATCCCTCACAGTACAGCATCCATCCATTTCTCGTTTTACCTTTTTCCAAGGATCCACTGCAGGACTGGTCTTCTTGTTCACTATTGTTTGCACTAGAGACCTATTTGCTGGGAAAATACCTGTGTTTGTATTTTATATATCCATAGACATAATTACAAATATTCCTATTTTTCAGAGTTATTGCCTCAGTTCCTACAGATATTAATACAAGAGGACAGGATCCAGGCTTGTTATGAATCAGTTCTTACAGTGGTAGACAGAGATCCCTTCAGCATGTTGTGCTATCCTTCAAGCTCCCGTTGCTCTGAGATTCCAAATTGGACTTTGCCTCATTAATTTACAGATACAAAATTCCAGGTGAGAGATACAGTCTGGTCTGCATTAACTACTGTGCTCTTATAGAAAGCTGAATCAGATCCATGACTATACACATGTCAACTTTAAGGATTCTGCAAAACAACAATGTTACTGAGAACCACTATCTTTCAAAAACAAGGAACAAATGCATGTTTTCTCTCTAAGCTCAATGATTAGTGCTTTGGTACAACATCAGTATTGATTTACTGTTTCATTCATTCTTGACTTATATGAGATAAACATTCTCTGTTATTTCTAGAGTCCAAATGGACTTCATGCTCATTGTCACTATAATATGTCAATCAACAACAACAATCCAATCAACCAACAAAACAAACAGAAATAAATTCTCTGAAACTATTACATAATGCCCAATTTAGCTGATTTGTAAGCTACATATACTTTATTGATTTCTTGCTCAAGGAATTATAATTTTATGAATTATTTTTAATTATAAGAATTGGAAATTTTTGTCTAAGAGGATGCCATCTAAAAATGGTATGTATTAGTCCATTAATAAAGAGCAGAGGACTATAATATATACAATCTATAATACAATATATAAGAATGCAATATATAATCTATAATACACAGGCAACTGATACATTTTGATTTAAGTTTTGATTGAGCAATATCCCATTCAAGACAGATTAATAAACCTTGAGGTTGTGATGAAACTTCTGCTCCACACTTTGAAGGTAGGTGTGTGTGTGTGTGTGTGTGTTTGCATGTGTGAGTGATGGAGGAGGGAGGCACTCTTATATAAGAGTGGACCAAGCAGAAAATAAATCTGCTTCCTGTGAACTGCACATAGCTATATATCTTTGCTTAAATTTTGGTATTTTGAAAGAGACTTTTTCTTACATCTTCCTTTGTGGATATAAATAAATTTAATTCCTGACCACAAAAGAGAGGACCTCCCTGTTCTGCAGGTCGCCATTGCTTATTGGCACAACTTTTCAACTCTACTCAAGAGCAAAACTGAAAACATGTTTAACAAGGTGATACTATTGAGAGACCAGATGACTACCCATTGTATCTTAAAGACTCTAGCTTTACACTTGCCTTTTTAGGATTCTTGCTTTGTACATATTCATGAGCATATTGGGGTGTCTTGAATTTATAAGAAGATCTGTTCTTTCTTGGAATTTTCTAATGCTACCTTAGAAATGACTCTGTATATTGTGATCACATTCAGGTTTGCTGTTCCTGAGGTGTAATGATAGTTCCATTGCAACTACATGCTTTTTATCTAACCTATACAGTATTTTTGTAAATTCTTATTTCCAAGACTTATCATAGATATTCTAAGTTAAAAGCTTAATGGTAGAATTCAAGAGTCTTTATTTTTATGTAAAACTAATTCTGATAAATCTGATGCAAATCGTCCATGCACTACAATTAAAGATATACTGCTATTATAATCATATGAAGAGATGGTTGGTGACAAGAATTCATTTCTGTATACACAAGTGGGAGAATTAGTCATGTGAGGTCTAGGAAAGGAATTCTTGATTTCAGCTGAAGAAAACCAAGTCATTGTTAAGAATGGCCACCAGGACTGGCTCACTGTCAAGATATACCATATTTATGTCACATATATTGCTCTTGGCTTTTGGTTCAGGTTTTATGCTTCTCCTGCCCTACTGGATGATGTTCTGCATTTCAGAGAAGATTTACACCTTTGGTGGCAAAACTCAAGCTATTCATTTGCTTTTCAGAATCCTTGTGGCAGCATTAGAGTGCACCTTACCATGACACTTATTAAGTACAGTTAGCAAAAGAGTGAGAGCGGTTCCCACTTAATCAATTATATCTTGGTTTGAACGCCTTGACAGTTTTCTTGGCAGCATGAGAAGGAGCAAGGTTGAGATTTGCCACCTTACTCACATGTTCCTCAAATTGCATATCAATTTTTATTTTGCCTTAAATAAGCTCCCCCTTTATTTATTCTCCTATCTCAAAATGTAAAAGTACTTTGAGAAAGAAGAGACCTTTTAAATTTCTTCCAGTTTTTAAGTGAACATAATAAGCTCCTCTTATGTATCTTATAAAGAGAAGAATTCCAAAAGTATTAATGTAATTTTGTTTTCTCCTCTGGTACAAAGCATAGATTGGAAATAGTAAGATACACTATCAAATTTAACAAGGAAAGAAGAAATATGGGAGAATGTTCATTTTTCCCCTGTCACATAATACATTTGGATAGAGTTCTGTTGCACAATTATTCATTGGAAGGGATTTGAGTTTTCATTCAAACTCATTGATTTCTTTATAACTAGGCTAATTCCTCCTGATGGCCATAATCATTCTTTAGTTGCAGTAGGAAGTTTTTCAGTAGAAATAATTTTCCATATTGAGATATAGCTTTGTTCCATAAGTTGTTGGAATGTCCTTATTGTCAATGTTCTACCAATGATAATGATATTTCATTACAAAAGATAGCACAGACATTTGTTCATTGAATATCACAACAACCTATAACATTAGACAACAACAGCCCACAGTATAATCAATAATATTAGGAAAGAATGTCTCCCCACAATTTCTTCCCCAAATTTAGGATAGAAGTTTTCAATTCAGGCAGAATTGAGTCCCTGGGATTCAAAGAATGAGTTCTATAAGTTACTCATTATTAAAATACAATAACTGAAGATGGTTTGGAGGAGGTAGAAGAAAACAGACACGATTTATTTTCTTTTTTCCATTGTTAATATGAGACTTTAGTATTAATTAGAATTAAATAAAATTGGGTAAAGGTCATGTCCTCAATGAGCCTTCCATGACTGCAAGATCTTGAATCTATGTCCTGTCTATAAGTTTGCATTACATGTAGTATTGTCCATTTTGATCTTTCCTTATTTCTATTAATACTAAGAAATGAGGCATTTTGTGGCTGCAATTAAAATTTCCTCTTAGGATGATAAAATGAAGTCAACATACTGATGACGCAGTTTGAACAAATTCAGAGTTCTGGCAACAGCTCAAACCATGTTTCAATTCTAGAACATATATCCTGCATGAAAAGGTGAGGGAATTTGAGATCAGTAATTGCTCCCCCAGCTGCTTCTGATAAAATAGCAGGATTAGGTATTAGTTGTGAAGTGAAGTATCATTTACCTGCCAGCTTCCACATTATATTCTACTTGGAGTCTCATCTGAAGGTGAATGAATACACAGGCATTTTGATGAGCTTTTTTCCTTGAGGTTGTTTCCAGAGAATAAAAATCTTGTTAGAATTATTCTGGGCATTGATTCAAAGTGTAAAAGGCTAAAAATATTGCCAACATGTTAATTCATACAATATAATAGCAAGAAAATAAATTATACACAACTTATATGCCCTGTGAGAATAAAGACACTTGAACACCTAAAAAAAAAACTCTACAATATATCATCAGCATGAAGCCTAGGACGGTAAGAACCAGATTCATTTTCTTGAAAAATAGTTAAAATTCCATTTTGTCATTTCTTTTGATATTGAAAGATAGTGGTAAATGGGCATATCCAGTTCTGAAGAAGGATTGAATTGTTTATTCCATCTCATTTGCTATTTTGCACCTCAAGGTCTCAGAGGTCTCTGTCTGCATGCTTCTTTTCAAGTGTTGAAGCTTCTACACACCGTTCTCATTTTGTCTACAAAGAAACTGAATACCAGGACATGGGTTTCTGTCTAGGTCTTTTCATTTATCTGAGACAAAGCTAAAATAGAATTGGCACCTATCAAATCCTTGTGTTCTGGGATTCTTAAAGACTGTGACTGGGAACAGATTTTCAGAGACAGAGACTATCAAGGTAAAGGTGATTGAATGTGTCATGGCTTTAGATATGGGGGAATCTTTCCATTGAAATTTCTGTCCTTTGTATTATCCTTTTGCTTTCTGAACATACATAGTTTCCCTTTTGTTGTGTGATGGTTAGTTTTATGCCAACTTGACGCAAGCTAGAGCTGTCTGAGAGAATGGATCCTCAATTGGGGAAATGCCTCCATAAGCTGTTGGCAAGTCTGCAGGGCATTTTCTTAATTAGTAATTAATGTGTGATGATTCAGCCCATTGTGTGCGGTGCCATTCTGGGATGGCGGCCTTGAGAAAGCAGATTGATCAAGCCATGGAGATCAAGCCAGATTGATCAAGCCAAGTCTGTAAGCAGTACCCCTCATGGCCTCTGCATAGGTCCTGCTTCCAGGCCCCTTCTTTGAGTTCCTTCCCTAACTTCCTTAGGTGGTGGACTTAGAAGCTGTATGGTGAAATAAAACCTTTCCTCCTCAAGTTACTTTTGCCACGGTATTTTATTACAACAATAGAAACCTTCACTGAGACAGAAATTGGTAACAGGTTTGGGAGTATTGCTGTGACAAATTGGATAATGCTCTGGGGAAGATTGTTGAAGGATTTAAGAACTTTGCGCTGGAGAAACTGTTGAATGTGCAGAGCTCAGTGGGTTGTTCTTTGAAAGCTTGGAAGAATATGCTGAAAGACATACAGACAGTGGATGGCTAGCTTGTGACATTTCAGAGGGAAGTAAAGAAGTTTTAAAATGTGTTTTCTTGCTGAGCATATTTCCAAGTCTCCTATATTTACTTGGTAATTCAGTTTTTTTTCTTTTGTAGAGAGGAAACAATTTGCCCTTCTTGATTTGTGTCTTTTGACCTCTGGCTTGTCTTTCAAAGTCCTTCTTTAACTGACCCTGCAACTGTCTGTTTCTGTTTTTATTAATGATCACTTTGTATCCCAGATGTTTACCTAACCCGGGTTCCCTACTGAATTAAAAAGGTACTCGAGCTACAATCTGTGTCTTAATGGGATTTGTATCTTCCTTCCCATCTACTTCTATCCATTATCTGGTACAATTCCATAATCATAAGAATAAATGAATAAATAAATAAATAAATAAACAAATAAATAAATAAATAAATAAAAATTAATGATGTAACAAATGCATGAATGCTATAAAAGTCCTCAAGAATTTCTGTACTTAAAAAAAGTAAAATTAGGGCTGAGGTGATGGTTCAGTGTAACATATTTGCCTAGCAGTCAAGACAATCTGAGTTCTGTAACCAGCACTACAAAAAAATTGAAAATCAATAAAATGTAGAAGAAATGTATACCCTATATTATTAAAATACAAGAAATTATTTAGTGTGGTGATTTCATACACCTGTGATTCTAGCATTGTTATGGCCTAATTTGAAGTCAACCTGGATTATATGGAGGGGGACCCTCAGTACCTCAAATATAAACCTGTTAAAATTTGTGTTTGTGTATATACATTAGATGTTGCACAAATTAATGAGTTCTCTAGAATAACAAAGTACAAAGTATAATGGAAAGAGAACAGTTGAGACTGACATCTGTGAAAGATATAGAATAATATAAATATTGGATCTACTGATTCAACACCAGCAACAGAGCAGAAGCTTTTGAGGATTCCACCACTTCATTGTGAGGAGCTCTTACTTTAATCCATGTTATTGTCAATTTGACAGAATCTAGACTCACTTAGGAGATAATCCTATGGGCACATCTATGAAGGAGTTTCTGGATTTGAATGATATGAGAAGATACATGCTAAACATGAAGAACAGTAGTCCATGAACCCAGACTGAACAAAAGGAAGGAAATGCCCAATACTGATAGACAATAATCATCTCTGTGTTTCTAGATGCCATATAGCCATCCATCTCATGTCCCCATCACCTTTCTTGATTATGGACTTTATTTCTTTAAACGATATACTCAAATAAACCACTCCTCCCTGAACTTGTTTCTTGTCAGGTATTTTGCATAGCAATGAATAAAGTAACAAATACAGTGACTTAGATAAGCTAGTTCTTGAACTAAATCAGATGTATAAGGAATTCTAGGGATGTATGAAGAAAATTCAGATTTTACTACTATAATCATATGTTTTATTTTAAATAATTAATTATGTTTATGTTAGTTAATATAAACTGTTGGAATTTTCAGAAGATCATCAACTTTCCTGGTTTTTCTTTGATGTGCTCATCTTTTGTGGAAATTATCCTGTGCTGGCATATAGAATGTTATATGAGACTGTTAAACATTGTAGGAAAAAAATGATAAGCAGAAAAAACAAGTATTGAAATTCACATGGAATATTAAGAAAACAGTGAGGAGACTATTTTATTTGTTCCCATGGTATCTAATAAGGACTACAATCTGGTGAAATTTGGAAAACAAGGTAGGAGTGTATAAGAGGTGAACACTTCATTAAGAGGTTGAGTTTTAAATGGAAATCATAGACAGACTTTGGAATACACAAAATGACTTCCTATGTTGCACTTGAGGATTGTTTTCTCTAATTGCTACATGTGTGAGAGTGAGGATTATGCTGTAATCCTGGTGGACACCTAATAAGTCATTGCTCTTCTGCTTTTGTTTAGATATTGATAATGAAGTGTTTGATCACAAAGATGTCACAATCAGTCGCTTTCCCAACTATTTCTTTTTGGAGGAAATTTTTATTCACACTTGTAGTTGGAAATTTTCTTTTGTCCTGGCCGGCCAGCGGTCAGGACAAATCTCTCCCAAGTAAACACAAAGAGGCTTATATTAATTATAACTCCTCAGCCATTAGTTCAGGCTTATTACTGACAAGCTCTTACACTTAAATTAAACCATAATTCTTATCTATGTTTAACCACATGGCTTGGTACCTTTTCTCAGTTCTGCCTTGTCACCTTGCTTCCTCTGTATCTGGCTGGCAACTCCTGACTCTGCTCTTCCTCTTCCCAGAATTCTCCTTCTCTGCTTGCCTGCCTATGCTTCCTGCCTGGCTACTGGTCAATCAGCCTTTTGTTTGTCAACCAATCAGAGCAACACATATTTACAGCATACAGAATGACATCCCACAGCATTCCCCCTTTTCTGTCTAAACAAAAAGGAAGGTTTTAATTTTAACATAGTAAAATTACATACAATAGAATAGTTATCAAGCAAGAGTTACAGTTACAATATCTAGTCTATTTGTATTTGGAAAAATTAAAGAAAATATTCTATCTATCTTATATTTGTGAGTCTAAAGTTTCATATCTAAGTTATATTTTATCTTAACCAAGGAAAACTATTATTGTAACTATCTAGTCTTCAACTACATCAAAGACCTCAGAAGGATATAATATTACCTAAGTAAACAGGAAATACATTGTAAGCAACTTCAAAAATTCTGGAAATGACAGTGACAGCTGCCTGCCTGGACAGTCATCCAAAGTTCTTCTGTAACATTGGGGCATCCATCTTCAGCCTATAAGCCTAGAGTTTTTCAGTCACTTTTTCCTTGTGTCTTGTAAAATATTTGGCAGTCTCCTCTGTGAAGCAGGAACCTGAAGAATCATTTTGCCTTGTTTTAGCAAATTCAGTGGTCATTTTCCTATGGGTCTTGTATGCCCAGTTTATACAACTTATTATCAGCAGTCCAGGCAAGAGCAGTTTCTTGCCCAAATGGCTATTTTTGCCAAGAAGAAGATACACTCCATATGAAGTGTCTTTGATGCCCATCTTCCTTTTTGAAGTAAATCGGTGTTGTCAGGAGCATACACGTCTCACTGTCCAGAAAATCTAAGTTCTTAAAACATTTTAAATGCCATATTCCATTGGTCTTTGAAGTGTTTGAAGATTAACTACCTAATTGAAATATATCTATGTATACCTAGAAAACTTAACTAACACGACTATAAGTTTGATTATCATGGATGACTAATTACTAATCTATATTTCTCAATTATACATTACAATTTCAAATGAGCTGCACAAACATAATACCTTAAATAAGAGTAGAAATAGACATACAGTATAACAAAATTAACTTTAAATTTGTATCAATAAACTAAAATTCATAGCAACGTAAAACGTTTTAAACAAGTTGATGCTCTTTAAAAGTAGATTTAATAATCTACCCTTTTATCCTATCATATCTATATCCTACATTTTTATATTATATCCTCCTTTCTTCTTTTAGAAAGAGATTGCATTTATCATTAACCCCCTTTAAATAAAAATAAGCACTTATAAAATAATATTTTGGGAATTTGGGCATAGTTTCTCATACTACTTCCTGCTGGATGAGGGCCCTGGCAATCTAATGGGGATCCTGAAAAAAAATTAAGAATTATTGTCAAGTCCTGACTGGAATATTCTATAACACTGTATTTTCTGAGCTAGTTGATGTGAAGCTGTTCTAGATGTTGGATCATTTGGAGACTTCTCAGGGGGTCTTCCTTGATCAAACCATATTAGACTGGAAGCAATCCATAGGTTCTCATCTTCTGTGGAAACAAAAGCAGAACCTCTTTTCCAAGGCAACGTATCCTTAGACATAAATTTTTCAATCAAGATATCTTTAAAATATACATATTGATTTAACTCAGCAGCTTTTACAATCAAATGTCTCTCTGCAGTTAAAAATCCCAAAGATAACATAATCCAGACTCTCTGTGTGATTTCCATCTTTATGTGGCTTATTTTTTATATTACTTTTACTTTCCCTTTAAAGACTTTATTTTTTTAAACTTTCTATTTCTTTATTTAGTTGTCTATATTCCTTTTCCTCTCTCTTCCAAGCCTATGTACATTTTTACATACACTGTAAAGTGTTTAGGGTTTATCCCAGCTGAATCTGTCTTATTGTGAATTTATTGCTTTAAACTGCAGTATTACTAGGATTCAAATGGCAGCTTTGGCTACTGGCTCCACCCACCTCAGCTTTCCAACATGGCAGAACTACATTTACTACCAGCTCTGGGGGAGCCATGCTCATTGCTGACTGTGAAGCAGTGAGTCTATGCTTCCATCAAGCATCCTGTAGCCCCCAAACCTTTTCTTTTTCTTTTTTTTTTTTTTTTGGTCTGTACTAGCAAAGGCTAAATCTACCACACACCACACTGTGAAGCCTGGAGATGCCTCTGTGTACTGCAGCAGGAATCCTTCATGCTGCAGGTCAAGTCCATACACTGTGAACTCACCATACTGTAGCTCAAGTCCACATGCCACGGTGTCTCTGTACTTTGGCATCTCTATATCTTGACCTGCATGAGAGATGAAGTAGAAAGCTGTTTTTGGCTCCATTATTGTGTGTTTAAAAGCCCTTTTAAAACTCTCTTAGGTGTTATGGAAATTCGAGAGCCCCATGTTGGGCGCTAAATATAGATGGAAATTTTCCTGCATCCCGGCCAGCAGTCGGGACAAATCTCTCCCACTTGTGTCCCCCAAGTGCAACACATATTCACAGCATACAGATTGACATTCTACCACACATACTGACTGTTTTCTATTACTGTGTTTTCTCATTAGTTAGTTATACATAACTTTATGATAACAAACATATTCATAATAATTATTTATTGAATCTTGTAGGCAGCAATATTTTTATATTTCAGTAGACACTGATATGTGGACAGAAGTTTCTTTGTTCCACCTAGCTGCATAGTCCAGATGAATCTCTCTCACCTGAGCTCTCAAAGCTGCTTATGAAATAATCACTCAGGCTTTTATTGATTACAAACTCTACGCTCTATGGCTCAAGCTTCTTTCTAACTAGCTCTTACATCTTAACTCAACCCATTGCTATTAATCTATGTTTTGCCACATGGCTTTGTGGCATTACCTGTTCTCTCACATCTTGCTTCTCTTGGCTGCAGTTTGCAGCATCTGCTCTGACCCCATCTTTCTTCTCTCTCTATCTCTCTTTGATTTCCTATCTGGCTCCATTCTGCCTTGTCATTGGCCAATGTAGCTTTATTTATTAGCCAATGGGAGTAACACTGATAACTATTTTGTTACATGTAATTTTACTATATTAAAGTTAAAACCTTACTTTTTGATTAGACAGAAAAGGGGAAGTGCTGTGGGTTATCTTTCTGTACACTGTGAATATGTGTTGCTCTCATTGGTTGATAAAGCTGTTTGAGCAATGGTGAGGCAGAATAAGGTTAGGCGGTACATTCAAACTGAAGATGGAGATGAAGAAGGGTGGAGTCAGGGGAGATGCTGCTTCTGCCACCCAAGGAGCAACAAGATGCCAGCAGACCTGTAATGCCATGGCCAAGTGGCAAAACAGATTGATAGAAATGGGTTCAATTAAGTTATAAGAGCTAGTTAATGATGAGCCTGAGCCATAGGCAATACAGTTTGTAATTATTATAAGCCTCTGTGTGTTTACTTGGGACCAAGTATCCTCGGGACTGGGCAGAACACAGGAAAACTTCTACCTACACTGATAAATAGCATGGATTGTCTTAACTTGTCATATTGGTCCTAGGACATAGACATTACTCTGGTTTAAGTACAGTTTGTCTCCTTTGAAACTCAAGTTGAAATTTTATGCCTATTGTGAGGGATGAAGTTGTAAAGTCTGATGGAGGAGGCTAGGATTAATGACTTAGCCCCTTAAGAATAGGTCGTCTGTAAAAGCCAGCTTGGTCAGAGTCAACATGCAGTTCATGCCTTGCAGAGTGATAGCCTTCAGGCAATTCTCTCATCAATTTCGAAATGTGGAACCTAGACATTGGACTACTACCATGAGCTAAAATAAACTTCTTTTATTCATAACCTAGCCAGTTGGTGGACCTGTGTTTTGAGGAACAGAAATAGACTAAGGCAAAACTATTTCCACCAAGAGACAAAGCCCAGAGATTTAAGGAACCTTAATCGCACAGCTGGTTGTACACATACGCCCATTCGAATCCCAGAGCGGCACTTTGTCTTCTCTGCTGTGTGGACTTCCTGGAATGGCAGCTTTGTCAGCGCTCCTCCCAACACCGCAGGAGTGTGACTTTGCTTGTTTTGCAATGTTCCCTGAGTTGGAATGTGTTACTTAGTATTAAGACACCTACCACCCTTCTTCCTCCTGCAGAGGCATGGGTGATGGTAAATGTGCCACCCACTATGGTTATTAGTGAATCAGAGTGGATGAACAAGACCATGATCTGGGAACCAACTGTTTTCTCCACAGGCCAATGTACCTTCAAAGGCGGTCATCATGTATTATGCATTTTGTCTCATTTTTAAATGCTTTATATTCATAGGAAAAAATTAATGAAACTTCTTGAATAAAGCCTGAATATCCTTAGAACAAAAAAATTAAGATATTGTAAGGTAAGATATAAATACTGCTGACCCCAACATCCATTCAAGTTATCTTTAGAGAAGTAATGTGGAGAAAATTGAGAAGATTTAGACATGTGAGGTATTTTATTGCTGCAGGCCTATCATGATGAGGATCATGATTTTCTCTCTCTCTCCATTCACTCTCAGTTTGATTTAATTATTAGAGACTCTCTAATAATAATGGGCTCTAAAACTAATGTGCTCAGAATTGTTTGTAGTGGAAATTGTGTTGTATTATCTCCTTTAATAGTTCAATTAAGCTATCACTCACATATATTTAGAAGAGAACATCAAGATTGGAAAGATGCATATATTTATTTATGTTTATACAATGGTAAGTGGCAGAGTCAGAATTTAAATTCAGATCTGTTTGAACTTGGAGCTTGCATTTTAGTAGTTGAACTTTAATTTGGAGGTCTCCTGAGAACTGAAGAATACAAAAGGGCATCCATATGCAGTATGGATATGTTTGGGTACTGTACTTCTTTTAAAGAAGTGATTCTAACAAGTACTAAGTTTTGTTCGGTTCTTCATTAGACACATACTGGTGGTTTTCATTTTCAAATTGCTTATTCTCCACCCTCTTGTAGGTATATAGAACCCAGTGCTAATCTGGGAACAACCTTGAGGGGTTTTAGAGAGAATCAAGCACAGGGAATAAGCAGGGTGAGTAAATGCTGAGTCTAGGACACAGACAAATAGTCTAAAAGTCTGTCTGTCTGATGAACTATGATGATGCCAATGGAAGGTTCTCCCTAGTGTCCACAAGAAATAAAGATCCCACAGCTCTATGTTCAGGTGGTTACTCTGGTCACAGTTGGAGGTCAGACAATCTGCAAGCAGTGAATCATCATGGAAACAGAGTCCTGATGCATGAAATCTGAGTGCTGAGTTCCTCCATCTTGGAGTTAGCATGGGTCTTACTGTCTCTTTGCTGCGTTTACACACTGATTTTAAATTCTTACTGTGTCATGTCCCACATAACTGCAGGAGGAAAATTTAAAATTATTTGATATCCTTTGGTTGTCAGTCTTGACAACAAGCACCTTCACTCTTAGAGATATTTGACTAATCCTTGTATTTTAAATCTTTGACAATCACTTATTGTTTTCTCTTTTAATCTGTTATTGTTGCTTTTCAGATGCAAGGAATGCTTGTTATTGAGTGAAGAAAAGAAATGCTGAGATACAAGAACATAACCTGGAAACAAACAAATGATAATTATAGCAGTGTACTAGAAGAAATAATTGTGAGATAAGGTTATTTGAGATGGAGTAGTCCTCATTATTATGAGAGAGAATTATTAGGGGCTGTCAGGGTTTCAAAATGAAATGGAACATGCTACTGTTGTTCATCAGTAGTTGAATTTTCAGAGTTGAATTTTCCAGTAACAAAATTTTGGGTGTCCCAGGCAACATTGGAAACATACTTATATTGTTTAAGGATGTCTATCTAAAGGTCATATTAAATTTGCCATTTTGTATTCTTTCTGGGAATCTTATCTAGGGCTTATCAAGTGAGAAATACTTTCAATTCCCTAGCTTGTTACACCTGTACCTAGTTTTCTCCAGCAATGACTCTTAGAGATATTTAATGGGTCTACTTTGCTGCCCTGAGGTAGACTAGGAAGTGAAAGGGTGTGAGATCCCTGCCAAGAGGATTAAGTGCTGCTGCAGAGAGAACCTTCCACTGCCTTTGGTTTCAGAAGCTTGGCTGTTTCTTAACCAAATGCAGTACAGCTGTGTACAGCCAGCACTTCCTATCTACAAAACAAAACAATATAAAACAAAACAAAAAGTTCTCTGTTTTGTTTATTGCGCTGCTGTAGACCAAGATTTCTCCTTTCCATGACATAAATTTGACTATATTTCATGCTGGCTCTGGATCTTGAATGTGTTTGCTTCTGCTATAACCAAATACTGATTAGAAATCAGTTATGAAATGATTACACTTGATATCTGAGCTCCACATTTATTCACAGTCTAAGCTCAGGTTGATCTGGCTGAAGGCACCTGTATCGCACTGGCCTCAGATCTGTCAACACTACTGAAGGAAGTGGAGTCATAGATGGAGTGTGTGGGAAGTATGAACATATACTGACAATAGTGCTGAAAAACAACCAACCACACACACACACACACACACACACACACACACACACACACACACACACACACACAATCTCAGTGGTCTGCACAAAAAGTCAGTGAGTATATGCAATCTACCCTTTTAATTACTTTGGCTGTAATTGTTAAAATATCTGCGATCTGTTGTGATTATGTGAGATGGGGCTGTTAAGGTTGCCATGCTCTTCCATGGGTCAGCAAGAGATGTGTGTCACTAATGTGAATGTGCCCACTAAATCTATCTGGTCTTTATCTTTTACCCTTTATCTTCTTGTGGCTGGCTGAGCATGGTGTCCTGGTACCAGCAGGTGTTAGGGTTGAACAGAAATGCATGGTGCTTTTTTCAAGCTTTTCTGTGTCACATCTGCTGATGTTACATTGGCTGAAGGAAGTGATCATGATGTTCTAAATCCAAGCAAAAGAGCAATTAACTCTGCCATTTCATTAAGAGGATTTGGCAGGAAGATTACACCAGAAGGGTGATACTATGGTTGGGGAGTGGGCACTTGGAGAGAGAGGAGGCTGAAGATTTAGGAAGGAACCAGACAGTTCCAGTCTTGCCAACCAAAAAATGAAAAGAAAGAAAAAGGAAAAAAAAAAAAAGGAACCATTCACTTACATTCCTTTTCCTTCAATAAAATTAGGCTATCTGCTCTTTAAATTTCCACAGGTCTATTATTCTAACCCTTAAGGTTGCTTCCTTAATTATATGGTTTCCATATTAATAACAAACTCTTAGCTATCATGTTAAGTTCATAGTACGGTAAATTTTGAGTTCTCTTTTACTTCCAGTTCCCATCACCAGAGAAGCTCTGGGTGGCACTAATTAGAGGAAGAAAACCACATCAGTGTAGAAAGTACAATATAATGTCTGAAAATATAAGTGGATTAGTAATTGTCTTACTTTGACTATGGAACAATGAAGCAACAGAGGCATTTTGCTTAATTAAGGGAGGCAAGTTTACTATGTCTAAAGTTTACTATGTCTAAGACGTAACGGATTCTAGTCTAATTACCTGTTGTAAGAGAAGAGAATTACTAAGTAAAAGTAGGTGTGTGAACTGTGCACAAATTATAACCAACTGGATGAACTGATGGGCCCAAGGCAGAGAACGTTCTTTACTTGCACAGCTTTTGTTCATTTAAATATAGCTGTAAGGATCCCTTATTGTTTCCTATTGTCATCTCCTTGTGGAATATGACACTGCACCATTGAAAAGGAGCTAGCTGTACGAAGAATATAGTTATATAAAGGAGTCCTAATAGACATAACATTATATTTTAGGTAAGAATTTTCTTGGGCATGCATGCTTGAGGCACAAGGATTAAAATTCTTCAAAGATGCAAATTTCCGTCTCTCTGTTTTTTTCTACATAAGGAAATTTCTCCCCAACCTTGGGCTTCAAAAACAGTCAAAATGTGTCAACCTTATTGTGAGGAGCCATGAAAAGGAAACACACAAACAGGATTAAGTGCTTCAATGCAGAGGAATTTAGCTTGTAGCTCAGTCAGAATTGTATCATGTAAAATACAGGTTAAGAAAATTTACTCTTTTCAGTAACTTTCTATTAGCAAAAGGGAGCTGACACATGACTGTGGGATGTATAGTCTTGGATGCAGCATACTTTGAGGGTAAAAAAAGTTGTGCCATTTCTTCCCACATAAAAGGAAATTTCATTCACAAGGTTTATGTGATAATTCCAAATTAGAGCAAAGAAGCAGATCTTACCAAAGGCAAGACAAGGAGAGATCAGGCAGATAGCTGATGTAATAGTGCAGTGCTCAGCTGCCCATTATCTGGCCTATCATCTGGCCTGTGTTTTATGGCCAAAGTGGCATAATTCACCATGGCTGTTTTTGTTTGTTTGTTTGTTTTTGTTTATTTACTTTTAAATTAAAATATAATTACCTCAGTTTTCCCCTTTTCTATTCTCCCTCTAATCCTTCCCATTAACCCCCATCTTTGGCCTTGCTTCCTCTCAAGGCCTCATGAGAGTTCCTACTTCTGTGTTAGTGCTGTCCTTGTTCCGGTCTAGTTTAGTCAGCCATATTGTTGAAGTATCATGTGGGAATCTTCCCTGACATTTCTAGGAGTCATAATCTTGTGGCAGATTTCCTGGTTCTCTGGGGCTTATAATGTTTCCACTCCTTCTTTTAAGATGTCCCCCGAGCCTTAGGTGCAGGACTTTTGTTGTGCCAACTGGGGCTGAGTACCCAAGAGTTGAACTATTCTTTAATGTGTTCAGTTCATTTTATTGATTCATAAGTAATTATGAGCTTAATGCTGGCTGACTACAAATAATAGGCAGATAGCAAATTTTTGAATTGGAACAGAAAACATTAATTTTACAAATTACAGAGAGGCTAAATGAAAAATAACAGAAGACCACCCGCTTTTATTTTGGTTTTAAGATAAGTCATACAATATATAATGCTTTATTTTGTTCCCACAAATCTTTTTTCAACCACTAAAAACAATTTTAATACGCTGAGTAAGTGAGTATTTCTTTTTTTTTTTCACAATGTGAGAACATCAATTATCTATAAGAATAATGACAACAACACAGAACTCTGGCAACAATAAACATCCATGATAGTGGTATTTCTTTTCTAAACAGAAATTTATAAATTACCTATAAAATCTCTAGGTCATTGAACTATTCATTTTCTATTCATTATATTTTAACTTATGATTTCAGAACTTAATTTATTCTAATTATTCAAAGAATATGTGCCAATTAAAAGCACTCAGAGATGCATAATGAAATGTAACTTCTTAATTGATAGGTAATAACAATTGAAAAACACAGTAATATTTAATGACATCTTTTAGGGACAATATTTTATTACATATGTCTATTGATGATTGGACACAATCTGATTCTTTTTTATTCCTCTCCCATTTTATTAGTTCTTTGATAGTTTCAGGTGAGCTTATATTCATTTCTTCCCCCACCTCCTCCCAGGTCTTTCCTCTTCTTCCCTACTTACTTACCTTTGTGTCCTCTTTCTTTTTTACTTTTTTACCACCCATCAAGTCTAATTTGTGATACTCCTATGTTCCTGTATGTGTGGTCTTCCATTGGAGCATGGGTGGAACAACACTCTTAAAGAAAACTAACTCTCCCTTTTCCAGCAGCTATCAATTGCTAATAGATCCTTCAATAATGGTTGAATGTCATGTCTACCTCCCCTTGCCATGCTGGAGTTTGGGCTAGCTTAGGCTTTCACGAGACTTCTTTATGCTGTCAGAATCCCTGTTAGTTCATGTGTGCAGCTACTCCGTTGTATCTGGATGACACTGTTTCCTTGTCATTATCCACTGCCTCTGTCTCTTAAAGTTTTCCTGTTCCCACTTCTTCACACATACACACAAACACTGCACCTATCTTGAAATAAATTTAACCAAGGAAGTGAAAGATTTCTACAATGACAACTTTAAGACATGGGAGAAATAAATTGAAGATACCACAGAATGGAAAGCCTGACCATGCACATGACTTGGTAGGAGTAATAGCATAAAAATGGTCACCTTCCCAAAAGTAATCTACTCTTTCAATTTGATCCTCCCCAAACTTACAAAATAATCATGCACAGAAATTATTATTAATAAACTTATGTTTACTATGCAAACACATTGCAAGACCCAAGGATCCTGAATATGACCACCACCAATAAAAATACTGCTGGAATTGATAGCTTCTCAGACAGAGAAAAAATCAGTTTTCTTCAGTGGAGTAAAAATGGATTCATCAAACTCCAGGGCAGGCCAACATAAATTATTTTCCATGTCTTTTGTTTCTCTCTCTCTCTCTCTCTCTCTCTCTCTCTCTCTCTCTCTCTCTTCTCTCTCTGTCTTTCTCTGTCTCTCCATCTCTGTCTTTCTCTGTCTCTCTCCCTGTCTTTCTCTCTTTCTGTCGTCTCTCTCTGTCTCTGTCTCTCTGTGTGTGTGTGTGTGTGTGTGTGTGTGTGGCAGTTTCTAAGAGAGAGAAAGGATGTGAATTTAAAGTTAGAGAGGGGAGAGAGGATATTGCAAGAACTGGGGAAAGGGAAAAATATCAGCAAAATATAATGTATGCATTTCTCAAAAGTAAATAAAAACAAAAGAAAAATGCTGATGATATCAACATCTCAATCTGATTTGAAATTGATGAAAAGCAAAAACTTTTGAGTAAAGAGAATATAGTGTATGAATTTATTCATGGAGAACTTTTCTTTCTTTTTTTAATTTATTTTTTAATTACACTCATGATATTCATTAATTACACTCATGATATTAATTACATTTGTGGTATTCATTGATTACATTCATAGTATTCATTCAATAACTATATTTATGATATTCATTAATTACATTAATTGTATTGATTTATTACATTCATGATATTACTGATACTACTGTCCATTTGTGGGGCTTTTCCATCACACAAAACAGAGATTCTGTACTTAGGAAATCATTGCTCTATATTCCTTTCTTTTCCATCTTGAGAACCTTTCTGTCTCTATGAATTTGTATATTTTATATATTTCATGTAATACAATTCTATAGTATTTGTGCTTTTTTTTGTAAAAACATTTTATGTACAACTGCAGGAGAAATAATACACAGATAGCCTGAACATAAACACAGGTTATAATTCAAAAGTCCAGGGTTATTTGAAACTGGAAAATATTTTCTCTGTAAAAAATAGTAAAGATGATATAACATTTCCCAATAAACCCTTTTAAGCCAACTAATAGCTGAATTATACATATAAATAATGATTAGATTCTGAGATACAGAAGAAACCTATCTTCAGCTGTTCAGAGAGCTATGTATTACTTAAGTTGTATAAGTGAGATGCCTATTCATTTTCCCCTTCATTGTTTGATTTATGGCAGACATTTTTCTATAGGCTAATCCATAATCTAAAAAGATTTTAGCCTCCCCTCCTGACAGTACAGCGAGCATTTTCTTTCATCAGCTTGACATGGTACAAATTCTTATCCTAATAGTGAAATGCTTCACTAAAGCTTGCCCATTAATTGGGCAAAACCAAAACTTATTATAAGCCATAGTCATTCTAGGGTCCCTCATGCTAGGTAGGCTCTATGGGATTGCAGTCTAATTGTCCTTTGCTTTATATCTAGTATCCACTTATGAGTGAGTACATACCATGTTTGTCATTATGAGTCTGGGTTACCTCACTCAGGATGATATTTTCTAGTTCCATCCATTTGCCTGCAAATTTCATGATGTCATTGTTTATCTCTGCTGAGTAGTACTCCATTGTGTATATGTACCACATTTTCTTAATCCATTCTTCAGTTGATGGGCATTTAGGTTGTTTCCAGGTTCTTGCTATTATGAATAATGCTGCTATGAACATAGTTGAGCATGTATCTTTGTGGTATGATTGAGCATTCCTTGGGTAAATGTAGATGAAATTCTAAACAGTCTTAGTAATTAAGAAGCAGGGCCAAATACAGAGGTAAATTGCCAAAGAGATCAGAGAGTCACGACTACCTTATCTTACCACCTTGCTGCCGTAGCTTCCCCTGAGAGAATTTCTTCCTGCCTGACTTGTGTTTTTATTGTCTTTCTGTTCATCCTTCTCATTGGCTCTAAACCCAATCACATGACTTCCTCGTCACTGCCTGTCTATACAGACCTCCAGGTCTCTATGGTTGGTACTGGGATTAAAGGCTCATTGTCTCATCACACTTGGCTGTGTCCTTGACCACACAGAGACTCTGCCTGCCATGTGATCAGATTAAGAGTATGGACTACCACCACCTGACTGCTGTTCCTGGCTCGCTATGACCTCTGATCTCCAGGCAAACTTTATTTATTAACATACAAATAAAATCATATTTCAACACAAATAAGATATCACCATAGGTATATGCCCAAGAGTGGTATGGCTGGGTCTTGAGGTAGATAAATTCTCAATTTTCTGAGAAACCGTCATACTGATTTCCACAGTGGTTGTACAAGTTTGTACTCCTACCAACAGTGGAAAGCATGTATACATAGTGAATGGACCACAGGCTATGCATTATCAGTGGGAGGTGGTGCTCTGATTAGCCTCTACACTTTATAGGTTAAGAACTTCTGACCATTTTTTCCTAGACAGGAGTCGTGCATGAGAAGTCTATAGAAGCCAGATGCTCCTGAGACTTAGTTTGAGCCACATAGAGCTACAACATTCCAAGCCAGACAGAAAACACTTAGCTCTGTCTCCTTTTTTGATTCATCACAAAGAATTTGTCATTTTCCCTACCAGCCAATTGGTTTTGGGCTAAAATATTTTATTATTTTTTTTGTATATGGTAAAAGAAATAAAAAAGTACTACTTGAAAAATCTTCTTGAGGTAGTCCACCCTCCCCTCATCTTCAACACTCTCTCACTATCTCAACTTCCTCCAACCTTACTCTCAGTTCTATACCCTCTTACATCCCATGTCCCAGCCTCCAACAGGGGCAGAGACTCTCTGCTTTATCAGATCCCTCTCATTTTTGGGAGAAGACTCCCTGCTTTACAAGGTCCTTTATAGACTGGGATAAGTCCAAGTAGGCTGCTCTCCCCACAAATTTTCACACTCTATCACTATTTCAGCTTCCCCCCATCCCTCAGCCTCATGCTCTGCTACTTGCATTCCCCAGACTTCAACAGAAGCAGAGACTCCTTGCTCTACCAGAGACCAAGCAGACTAGGAAAACTCCAGGTAGACTGTGTATCAAACATCCCCACTCTTTCAATACCTTGACATTCCTTTACACTATCTGTCATCAGTTCTGGTCCCTCCTAGTTGTCTTTCCCCCAAGCAGTGTAGAGAGACTCCTGGCTCTATCAGAGACCAAACAAACTGGAAGAGACCCAGTCCACACAGACCAGAAGACCAGAGAGGAAACTGAAACCAATAAAAAAAAAAAAATACACCCATCCAACAAATATAAACTCAGACATCAGTACCTAGATCTTTAGTTTTCCCAAACCCAGACATCTAGAGGCCAGTGTAAGAACACAAGAAACAACAGCCAAGGTAATATGTCACCACCAGAACTGAGCTATCTTATTCTAACAAGCCCTGAGTATTCCAACACAACAGTACCACAAAAAAAAGACCTTAAATCTAACTTTATAAAGAAGGTCTTTAAGGAGGAAATGAATAAATCCCTTAAGGAAATTCAGAAAAATACAAACAAGCAATTGGAGAAAATGAATGCAGACTTTAAAGAAAGTTAAGGAAAAACAAACACACAGTTGAAGTAAACAAAACTGTTGAAGACTTTGAAAATCAAAATAGAAGCAATAAAGAAAACAAAAACAGAGAATTCTGGAAATGAAAAATCTAGAAATGGGAACAGAAACAACAGGACTAAAGCCAATAAAATAGAAACAAAGAGAACAATACAAAGAATCAAGGAAACAAAGAGTTGATTCTTTGAGAAAATCAACAAGGTAAAAAAATCCTTATCCAAACTAACTAAAAGACTGAGAGATAATATCCAAATTAACAAAATCAGAAAATGAGGACACAACAAGAGACACAAAGGAAATCCAAAGAATTATTAGGTCATACATTTAAAAACCTGTACTCCACAAAATTGGAAAACCTAAAAGAAATGAACATGTTTCTTGATAGATACAGCTTACCAAAGTTAAATCAAGATCAGACAAACAATTTAAATAGACTGAGTACCTCCAAGGATATAGAAGCAATCATTAAAAGATCCTCAACTCCCCCCTCAAAAAAAGCCCAGGTACAGAATTCTACCAGATTTTCAAAGAGCTGGTGTCAATACTCCTCAAATTATTTGAAAATATAAATAGAAGGAACATTGCCAAATTCATTTCATTAAGTCACAGTCACCCTGATACACAAACCACACAAAATCTCAAAAAAGAAAGGGAATTATAGACTAATATCCCTCATGAACTTTGAGGGATAAATAACCAATAAAATTCTCACAAACCAAAGCTAAGAACACATAGAGAAAATTATCCACCATGATCAAGTAGGCTTCATCCCAGAGATACAAGGATGCTTCAACACATGAAAATCTGTCAATGTAATCCACCATATGAATAAACTGAAAGAAAAAACCCTACATGATCATCTTACGAGATGCTGAAAAAGCCTAGGTCAAAATCCAGCACCCCTTTATGATAAAACTCTTGGAGAGAGCAAGGAAGCAAGCGACATAGTTAATGTAATAGAGGCAATATGTATTAAGTTGTTATTCAACATCAAATTAAATGGAGAGAAACTGAAAGCAATTCCACTAAAATCAGGGACATGACAAGGCCATCCACTCTCCATATCTATTTAATATAGTACTTGAATTTCTAGCTAGAGCAAGAAGACAACTAAAGGAGCTCAAGGGGATACAAATTGGAAGGGAAGAAATCAAAGTATCACTATTTGCAGATGATATGATAGTGTACATAAGTGACCCCAAAAATTCTTCCAGGAAATTCTTACAACTGATAAACACCTTTACTAAAGTGTCTGTATACAAGATTAACAAACAAACAAACAAAAACCCAAATCAGTAGTCCTCCTATATATAAATGATAAATGGTCTGAGAAAGACATTAGGGAAACAGCACTTTTCACAATAGCCAGAAATAATATAAAATATTGTGGTTTTACTCTAACTAAGAAAGTGAAAGACCTATATGACAAGAACTTCAAGTCTTTGAAGAAAGAAATTGGAGAATATTTCAGAATATGGAAAAATCCTATACTCATGAATCAGTAGAATTAACATAATAAAAATGGCCATTTTACCCAAAGAAATCTATAGATTCAATGCATGCCCCATCAAAATTCCAACACAATTCTTTACAGACCTTGAAAGAACAAGATTCAACTTCATATGGAAAAAACAAAAAGCCCAGGATAGCTAAAACAATCCTGTACAATAAAGTAACTTCCAGAAGTATCACCATCCCTGACTTCAAGCTCTACCTCAGAGCCGTAGTAATAGCAATCACATTGTATTGGCATAAAAAAACACATAGGTGGATCAATGGAATTGAATCAAAGTCCCAGACATAAATATACACACCTATGGACACCTGATTTTTGACAAAGAAGTCAAATTATATAATGGAAAAAAAGAAAGTATCTTGAACAAATGGTGCTGGTCTAACTGGATGTCAGCATGTAAAAGAATGCAAAAGGATATATATCCATATAAAACTCAAGTCCAAGTGGATAAAGGTCTCAACATAAAACCAGATACACTGAATCTAGTAGAAGAGAAAGTGAGGAACAACCTTGAACACATTGACACATAAGACAACTTCTTGAACAGAACACCAATAATGTAGGCACTAAGATCAACATTCAATAAATGGGACCTCACAGAACTGAAAAAGCTTCTGTAAGGCAAAGGACACTGTCAACATGACAAAATGGCAGTCTACAGGATGGGAAAATATCTTCACCAATGCCACATCAGACAGAGGGCCAATATCCAAAATATGTAAAGAACTCAAGAAAGCAGACATCAACAAACCAAATAATCCAGTTAAAAAGTGGGGCACAGATTGAAACAGAGAATTCTCAACAGAGGAATCTCAAACGGTAGAGAAATATCTAAAGAAATGTTCAGCCTCCTTAGCCATCAGAGAAATGCAAATAAAAATAGCTTTGAGATTCTATCTTACACCTGTCAGAATAGCTAAGATTAAAAACAGAAGCAACATCTCATGCTGGCAAGGATGTTACAAAAAGAGAGCACTCTTCCATTGCTGATATGAGTGCAAAATTGTACAACCACTTTGGAAATCAATATGGCAATTTCTCAGAAAATTGGGAATTTATCTACCTCAAGACCCAGATGTTCCACTCCTGAGAATGTACTCAAAGGGTGCTCCATCATACCACAAAGACACTTGCTGAACTATGGTCCTAGCAGCTTTATTCATAATAGTCAGAAACTGGAAACAACCTAGATATCGATCAATCAAAGAACGGCTAAAGAAATTGTGGTACATTTAGACAATAGAGTATTACTCAGCTATTAAATTCAATGACAACATGAAAATTGCAGGCAAATAGATGGAACTAGAAAAAATCATACTGAGTGAGGTAACCGAGACCCAGGAAGACAAACATGGTATGTACTCACTTATAAGTGGATATTAACTGTAAAGTAAAGGATAGCCATGGTACAATACACAGATCCAGAGAGATTAGATAACAGGGAGATCTCCAGGGGGAATGTATGAATCTCCCTGGGAAGGGAACTTAGAATAGGCACTTTGGGTGGAGTGAGAGATTAGGTTGGGGAGGATGGAGAAGGAGAGTACTGGAAAAGACAACTGAAATTGGAGGGCATTTCAGGTTGAGCTAGAAACCTAGCGTGGTGGAAATTCCCAGGAATAGATGAAGCTAACCCTAGCTAAGAATACTAGCAATGGGGTATAAGGAGACTGCACTGGTGGTCTCCTGTAACCAGATGTTTTACAGTTTCCATTGTTGTGAAAAGACACTATGAACTTTCATGAAAGAAAACTTTGAATTGGGTGGCTTGCAGTTTCAGAGATTTAGTCCATTATCATCATGGCAGATCTGGTGGCATGTAGGCAGACATAGCGCTGGAACAGGAGCTACATTTTGATCCTGTAGGCAACAGGAAGTGGTCTGAGATACCAGGTATTGGTTGAGCATATATGAGACCTCAATGCCTGCCTCCACAGTGACACATTTCTTCCCACAAATCCGTAAGTACACCAACAATGCCACACTTTCCAATAGCAACATTCCCTATGAATTTATGGGGGCAACTTATTCAAACTGCCACACCAGGCAAGATTTCCAGTGGAGGAATTGGGACATCAATTCAGCCGCATAATCTTCAACGTACAATTTGTCCTAACTACAAAATATGGCTGGGGTATAGGTGACCAGAAATTGTGGGAGTGGCCAATCAATGGCTGGTTCTGATTGAGACCCATGCCATGAAAGGGAGCCCATCACTGGCACTGCCTGAAGGGCCAGGAAACATAGGCCACATAGCCCAGACACCTGCGATAGAACTAAACACGATGGGCAAAAACAAATACGAAAACAAATATCAATAAAATGATTCCTAATGATATTCTGTTACACGCATAGATTGGTGCCTAGTCCAATTATCACCAGAGATACTTTATCCAACAAATGATGGAAACAGATGCAGATACCCACAGCCAAACAT
Source organism: Peromyscus aztecus (assembly GCA_902168405.1). Lineage (NCBI taxonomy): Eukaryota > Metazoa > Chordata > Mammalia > Rodentia > Cricetidae > Peromyscus > Peromyscus aztecus. The sequence goes on along the minus strand of CABHPQ010164881.1, from coordinate 9,030 downwards.
TAGATAGAACTCAGGGAATCCTGAGGAAGAGGGGAAGGAAGATTTGTAGGAGCCAGAGGGATCAAGGATACCACAAGAAAATCCACAGAATCAACTAACCTGTGCTCATAGGGGCTCACAGAGACTGAATTGATAACCAGGGAGCCTGCATGGGACAAACCTAGGCATGAATATCATAGTTATGTAGCTTGGTCTTCTTGTGCGACTCCTAATAGTGGGAGCAAGGGCTGTCTGTGACTTTGTTGCTGGCTTTTGGGACACTTATCCTCATACTGGGTTGTCTCGTTCGGCTTTCAACTTGATATGCATGTTTGGTTGATATCCACTGGAGGCCTATCCTCCTCTGAATAGGAATGAAGGAGGAGTGGATTGTAGCAGGAATCTTAGAGAGTCTTATTAATAAAACAAACCCAGAGCCAGGTATTGGGGTGAAATGCTGGATGGTCAGAGAGACAGAACAAGCCACAGCTAACCTCACCTGGCCAACTTCTCAGCTGGTCTTGTTTCCTCAGACTGGAAGCTTCTGTGTCCTCATATCCAAATGGCTCTCAGCAGAATTGTGCTGCTAGAAGCCTGAAAGCTTAACCAGCCAAATGCTTCTAGTTTCTGGTCCTCACTCCTTATATACCTTTCTGCCTTCTACCATCACTCCCTGGGATTAAAGGCTCACTTTCTGGGATTAAAGGCGTGAGTCACCATGCTTGGCTGTATCCTTGAACAGATGGATTTCTGCCTCTGGAATGCTAGGATTAAAGGTGCGAGTGCCACCATTTTCTAGCCTCTGTATCTGGTGGCTGTCTGTTCTCTGACCCCAGATAAATTTATTAGGGTGCACAATATTTTGGGGAATACAATACCAACACAGTGGATGGGGGCACAGAGGGGAGATGGAGGGAGGGACTGGGAATAGAGGAAGGAGGGAAAGCATTTGTAAAACAAACAAGAAAGCAGTTGTAAAACAAACAAGCAAATAAATATATATTTAAAAAAATCATCTTACAGGGAGATACTGAATAGTCACAATTACACAGAAGATAATACAGATGAATTCCCAGCTGACCAATTTAAATTTATAATTTAAAATAATTAAAATAATGCAAGCAAACATGTAATATATGTGCTATATGTAAATATTTAATATGATGCTTTCCATTTTAATTTTTAAATTGTGTAATTTATGGCCACTGAGTGTAGTCTGAGTACTTTACAAGTATCACTACTGTTTCTGAAGCTTTCTCTTCATCTTGGAGACTTTTGATTATTAGCAATAACTCCCCCTTCCCTTACCCCAGTTCTTTCTCAATCAAATCTGCCTCTGTTTCTTTGGATTTACACATTACAGTATTTTTTACAGCTGAAAACATTCAGTGTTTCTTCTGCCTTATTTTACCTACTTCTTTTATCATATCAGGTTTTGTTCTTCCATTCATCTGTTGTTGATTATACCTGTGTGTTATTTTTTGTTTATTGTGAATAAAACTATTAAGACTATAAGTATAGATGTTAGTGCCTACTTAGTTATGAATATTCTTGTCTATGCAATATATGGTGTAGGTGGCTATTACATGTTTAAATTTTGAAAAAAATCCTAAATATTTTCCTTTATGGTTGCATTTTTCCCAACAGCAGTAGATATGGTTCCAATTTCTCTTTAAACTCATCAGTACTTTTTATTTTTACCTCTTTTTTCTATTATTACTAGAATGGTGAGTACAGAATGTTATAACCTTTCTTACTTGTGTTTTCTGAATGACTAATGGTGTATTTACTGATCCCCATTCCATCTTTTCTTTGGAAAATGTCTATTTAGACTCTTTGTCCATGTTTTTGTTTTATCAAGTTATTATATTTTTGTTGTTGAGTTACAAGAGGCTTTTGTGTACTCTGGATAGTTACCTTTCATAAGACTTCTAAACTTTTATTTTCTTTTATTCTACCCTTTCCTGGAACTCACTCTGTAGCCCAGGTTGGCCTCGAACTCACAAAGATCTCCCTGCCTCTGCCTTCCGAGTGCTGGGATTAAAGGTGTGTGCCACCACCACCTGGCTCTACCAATATTCTTAAACCATTTGAAAATGTCTTATGAAATTATCATACGAAAGTATTAATGCTAAAATCTGATTTGTCTCTTTTATGTTAATGCCTATGCTTGATGACATGCTAAAGAATTAATCATGAATATAAGGTCAAGAAGTTAAATTGCAATGTTTTCTTATAAAAGATTTCAGTTTTAATTCTAACTCTTAGGTCTTTGATCCATTTTGACTTATGTTTCTGTATGGTAGAGTCTAAATTTACTTTTCTGTTTTTTTTGTTTTTTTGTTTGTTTTTTAAGATAGACAAAACTGGTCTTAAACTTGATGATCCTCTTGCCTCAGCCTTCTTCCTGGGATTATAGTTGTGTGCTACAACACCCAGCTTTTTTTTTTATTAGATTAAAAAAAATGGCCCATCACCATTTGTTGAAATTTAATTCTTCCCCCCATTGAATAGTTTGCATGGCTGTTGATAAATTAGTTACTCATATATCTAAGTTCTCTTTGTCTATACCTTCAGTTCTGTTCATTCTTATCTACACTCTGATTATTGTAGCTTCAAGGCACTTTTGAGATGAGAAGGCATGAGCTTTCCAACTTTGTTGATCTTTTTTTTTTGAATTTATTTAATTTTTTTTATAATATAATTCAACTTTACATATCAGCCATAGATTCCCCCGTTCTCCCCCCCCCCCCCCGCCCACCCCTCATTTCCATCTCTTCCAGGGCAAAGACTCCCGGAGGATTGAGATCAACCTGGTGGACTCAGTCCAGGCAGGTCTAGTCCCCTCCTCCCAGGCTGAGCCAAGCGTCTCTGCTAAGCCCCAGGTTTCAAACCGCCAATTCATGCACTGAGCACAGGACCCGGTCCAACTGCCTGAATGCCTCCCAAACAGATCAAGCCAATCAACTGTCTCACCCATTCAGAGGGCCTGATCCAGTTGGGGGCCCCTCAGCCATCGGTTCGCAGTTCATGTGTTTCCATTCGTTTGGCCACTCGTCCCTGTATTCCATCCATCCCTGGTCCCAAAAACTCTTGCTCACATAAACCCTCCTCCTTCTCGACAATTGGACTCCGGGAGCTCCACCCGGGGCCTGACCGTGGATATCTTCATCCAGTTCCCTCAGTCACTGGATGGGGTTTCTAGCACGACAATTAGGGTGTTTGGCCATCCTATCACCAGGGTAGGTCAATTCGGGCTATTTCTCGACTATTGCCAGCAGTCTATTGTGGGGGCATCTTTGTGGATTTCTGTGGGCCTCTCTAGCACTTTGCTTCTTCCTATTCTCATGTGGTCTTCATTTACCATGGATATTCCTTGTGTTCCCTCTCTGTTCTTGATCCAGTTGGGATCTCCCGCTCCCCCAAGTTCTCTTTCCCTCGCCCCTCGCCCCTCATTACCCCCACTCACGTCCAGACTGTTCATGTAGATCTCATTCATTTCTCCGTCATTGGGCGATCCCCGTGTCTTTCTTGGGGTCCTGTTTTTGGAAATCAATATGGCGCTTTCTTAGAAAATTGGGAATCAATCTCCCCCAAGATCCAGCTATACCACTCTTGGGCATATACCCAAGGAATGCTCAATCATACCACAAGGGCACTTGCTCAGCTATGTTCATATCAGCATTATTTGTAATAGCCAGAACCTGGAAACAACCTAGATGCCCTTCAACCGAAGAATGGATAAATAAACTGTGGTACATATACACAATGGAATACTACTCAGCAGAGAAAAACAATGACATCATGAGGTTTGCAGGCAAATGGATGGATCTAGAAAAAATCCTCATGAGTGAGGTAACCCAGACTCAGAAAGACAAACATGGTATGTACCCACTCATAGGAGAATACTAGTTGTGGAACAAGGATGACTGGACGGCTACTCACAACACCAGGGAGGCTACCTGGAAAACAGGACCCCAACTTTGTTGATCTTATAGCTATAAAGTTAGTGGAATTTTGTATTAGGTCTGGCAAATTTGTTTTCTTCATTGGGATTTCTTACATATAGGATCATCCCACCTGTGAATAAAGAAAATGAGTGCACCTATATTATAAACAAATAGTTCATTTACCAAGAAAATAAATTTCAACCCTAATTTTATTAGAGTAGATAATCATTGATAATTTTCCAGGCAATATTCTTCATGTTATTTACCCACCTGTGCTTCATTATTTTATGCAACAATTACAATTTTAAACATATAAGGACATACAGTATACTACAAAATATTTTGGATATCAATTTCAAAGATTTATTTTTTCTTAAAAATATATGTCATTCAGTATTGCAATTACTTAAACCCAGCAGAATTATATAAACATCTTTAATAACAGATCTTCAAGGCATTTCTTAAATTGAAAAAATCTAATTAACAGATTTTAACAAAAATAAAAAGTAATTTTTATCTAACCATATATAATTACATCATCTTCATCCTTCCTTTTCCCTGCTCCAATCTACTGTTCTGCTCTCTCTCTCTGTCTCTCCCTCTCTCTCAAATTCATGACTTCTTTTACTTTAATATTTGTTTAATGAGTGTATATGCAAATAAACCTACAAGTAAAAACTGCTGAGTCTGTTTAGTTTTGCTTGTATATATATTTTGTATGGCTGAAACTTAGTATAGGGTAAGCATTTAAATAGTCATTTCTAGGGAAGACTTAATTCTCTTTCATTAGTCTTCAATTGCCATTAGCGCTTTATCTAGGGTTGGAGCTCTATAAGCTTTCCACAATTCACATGACATGCCAATTGGTTTTTACCATTTTTCAGGTCTTTAGGCTGTCATATTGTTGAGATTTCATGGTTGTAGTTTTTGTCATATATATATACGACTCAGACTTCATGGTTCTTTTGCTCTCACAATTTTCTTCCCTATCTTCCACAATTATCCCTGAGTCTTATGTGTAGGGGTTGTGTTGTAGATACATCCATTCATACTGGACATAGCACAGTCAGTTAGTCAGTTATTGTCTGTATTGTGATCAGTTATGGCTTTCAGTAATGGTCTTCATCTGCTGCAAAAAGAACTTCTTTGATGACAAAGTGAGAGTTACACTTATCTGTGGCTATAAGGATAAATATTTAAAATACAGTTAGGAATTATACTGCCTTAGGAAATTGGGAATAGTAGATTCTCCTCTATGATCCACTCTTTCACTAGCTAGGGTAGTTGAATAGGTTTCCAGCATTAGGTATGGTTGCCCTCTGGTTGAGAAGGCCTTAAGTCCAATTAGCTACTGCCTAAATATAAATACCACTGTGAAGCCATTAAGAATATCTTTCCATGCTTGTCTCTGCTGTGGTTCTCAGTCACCATAGTTGTGTAGTACTATTGATTTCTTTTCTTCCTTGGCAGATTTTATAGCACTTTCTGGTGCTATATGAAGTCACTTACTCCTCAGTGAGGATATTCTTGTCACAGATCCAGCTTGAAACCTCTGAGTATGGTGTCTGAAATGTATGGTGATTTCAGCCATAGGGACTTAACTTCAACTTCTGGGTGATAATAGAGGCAGCTACAATGACCTATATTGTTTGAGACAGCTTTTGGAATTCCCTGAATATCAACAACTTGAAAGGAGGTTTCTCATTTCTGTCACTGAGGTTTTTATTAGATAGTCTATAGCACTTGTGGAGAGCATTAGCATAGAGCTCTCTTCTTCTCCCCTTCCTTCTCCTCCTCTCTCCTGCCCTCTCTGTCTCCTTCTCTCTATATAAAATAACATGATTCCCTATGGCTTTTAAAACATCCTCAATCTTATTTATCTCTACTCCCTCCCTTTTCAGTGTTGTTCTCCCTATCCATTCCCCAATTAAAGCTACCATGTTTTCCCCACATTCATCTTAATATTATGTATTTCCTGTAATTCTGTAAAAAGCTACCAGTACAATGTGTTCCTTTTTACTTTACTAGAAGAGAAATGCAAACTAAAACAACTTTGAGATTCAATTTCATCCTAATCAGATTGGCTAAGATAAAGAAAACAACCATGCTCATTATTAGTGGGATTGCAAAATGGTGAAATCAATCTAGAAATCAATGCTAAGAATTCTTGGAATGCTAAAAGTAGATTTGCCATATGAACAAGCTATACCATTCCCTTACATATGTCTGAAAGAATCAATATACTATCTCACAGATACTTGCTCAGCAATGTTCATTGCTGCCCTGTTCACAATCGCTAGAAAATGAAAACAACCTAAATGTCCTTCACCTGAAAAATGGATAGTGAAAAATGATGTACATTATACATAGTAGGATATCATTCAGCTGTTGAGAAAAGTGAAGTCATGAAATTTTAAATTAAATGAATAGAACTAGAAAATATTCTATTGGGTGAGGTAAACCAGACCCAGAAAGACAAATGACACACTTTCTCTCTCATCTGTGGGTCCTAACTCCAACTCTTCAGATGTTAAAAAACTATGCATATTTATTATTTTACTCTTTTAACTTATCCTAATCATATTTGTGAATTATTTTAAATATCAATGTATTTTCAAAAATATTTAAAGTGTTTGCTTCTCTCATTTTTGTTTCAATGAATTTTTGTATGCTGTTTTACCATTGTATTTATTTTTCTTTACCTATATTATAGTTGTATATCTATTTTGACTCATTAATAATTCAGAGCATTTACCTTACTGAACCTTGTTTTCATCAGCTGTGATAGAGGATAAGACCTACTGTTTGAGGTAACAGTTAAGTTTGCCTATACAGTCTTTCATTACATGTATATGTAATGAAATAGCATGTTTACAAATGTTCTTGCCATAGCTCACAAGTTATAGGTCATTGTAGTATGCCCTTGTTGTATTAAGGTAGTCCTTTCTTTTTAACACAAATTTATGCTTGAAATTCATCATTTCATCATGCCTTGTTCTTTTTCCTATCTCTGCCTCCACTTAAAATACAGGATTTTTCTGTCTCTATTACGTCCCTCTGTTCTCTGTGCACCACAAATCAGCTTCCTTTTCCTTCCCAGTAGACCTTATGAAATTTTAAATCTTGCAAATAATGCAGCTGCTAGAATTGGGAAGAAGGATAGGACACCTGGATCTCACATTGTTTTAATTAAGACCTGTAGAAGTGATTGTCATATAATTCTTGTCAGCCTAACCATGAGTCACTGAATTAGGGAACATATCATTATGGAAGGAAACAAATATCTTTACTTGATGGGAATTCCTTAACTTCTAAAGAGAAACCATATGCTCATGTATTAATACATCCCAAGCCTGACATAAGAGCATTGTTACCACTCTTATATCTCTGTGAGTCTTGTGGGGAGCTATAGAAGCTTTGGATATGAGAATAAATTTCTATCATCTTAAATATACTTTGAGACATAGTAAAGAGACTATAAATAAGACCTATTGGCCAGATGATACTTTTGAACATGAAAATATTCCAGAGAGCTCTCTAAATGAACATTTCAGACTCCAACAGTCAACAGTGTCCATATGGTTGGAGCATTTAGGAAAATCCCCATGTCACAAAGCAGCAGAAGCATGTTTAATATTGCTTTTGGCACTCGATGCCAACAATAGTCAAATGAAAATCAACTTTATCACTCAGAGAAACATTGTTAGATTGGATAATATAATTAATGTATAACTAAAAATAAGATATTGAAATAAATACTAGCTTCTTAGAGATATGATATATAAAAAAGGTACTTAACACAATTCAAAATAAGAACTTTGATTTGTTGCTGCATCCTCTCCAACCTCTCCAACCATACAAATCTTACACATCTCCCTCAAGATTCTTGCCTGGTGCCTCTGCTGACCCTTCCCTCCACATACCCATACCAACACACAATACAGTGTTCCTGACTAGTCTGACCAACCTTGTCTGTTTGCAATCAAATGCTAGGCTTCTGCTAGGATCTGCCCAAGCCCCCCACAACGTGCAGGCCCCTCCCATGGAGCACCCACTTTCTACATCTAACCACATCTTATCCTAAACTCCAGACTTGGGCTAGAATGAGCATCTTGTATACCAACTGTGTCTCCTCTCTTCACCTAACTTCATTCTACTTAAGTCATTTCTAATCTCTAGGTCCAGCATAATAACATATTGTCTCTTCTTCCTCAGGCTGCTCTCTCAAGGCATACTTAAAACAAAAGAAGTCCACATGCCCAGATTTCATCACAAATATATAAGCAATATGAAAGATCAAGCTAGTATTTTTCTCTCCAAAACATTTCAGTCCAGTAGAAATGTTTGCCAATGATAATTACCTTGATAGACCCCAGAACACAGAATTGAAGAGAATAATCATAAATTTCATTAAAGAATTCAAGGAGTTTATAGAAGACACAAAGAAACAACGGAATGAAATTAAGAAGAAAGAATTTAAGGAGAGTAAATGCCCAAGTGATGCCCAAGAAAATACAAACATGTGGCTGAAGGGAATGATAAAGACAATCCATGAGTTGAGAACATAATTTAGTAAAGATATGTAGAAATATTGAAGACGACTTAAGCCGAAATAAAGATAGAATTTAAAAATGCAACTACCCAAGGAGAAAACTCAAAGGGAAGCCTTACAAGTAAAATGAATTAAACAGAAGATAGACTATCATGATTCAAAGATAAAGTAAAGAAACTAGAAGAAATAAACAAAGAATATGGAAAAAAATTAAAACAGGGGGAAGGAACATACAGGAAATATGCGACATGGTGAAAAGACCAAAACTTCAAACTATAGACATAGATGAGGGAGAAGAATCACAAGATAAAAGCATAGACAAGATTTTCAACAAGATCACAGTAGAAAACTCCCCCAAACTAAGGAAAGACACACCCAAATATATAAAAGAAACACACAGAACACTAAATAGAAAAGGCCAGAAAAGAAAATCCCCATAGCACATCATAATTAAAACACTAAGTATACATAACAAAGAAAGTATATTGAAAGCTGTAAGAGAGAAGAAATGCAAATCACAAATGAAGAAAGCTGAGCCAAATAAGCTGA